>JAAGOF010000188.1:0-67359 GCA_010645155.1 Tigriopus japonicus | reverse complement strand
AAAATCCCCAGCTATTCAATTCCAGTCAATTGCACTCGTCCATTACAACTGGAATCCAGTAGAAGACATGAACGAAATTTTCTGATGCTGGGCTGAGAGTGATTAACAGATTAGTCTGAAATGAATAGCATCACAAAAAGACCCACTGCAATATGCACCCAGGGTGATTGTATTACTTGGCTTAGGTATACTTTTTTGCATCTTAAGCTATGAAATTTATTTTTGGTTCCTACACCAATAAATTAAAAACATGACAACTCAAATTGCAGAAGAGTCAGCCAATGGTTGCCAATGGTATATATTGGTAATACCTTGTGTTGACAGATGATTCAATACTAACCTTTGACTCCAAAAAGTTAAGTTTTTATGGTGATACTCAGCCCAGATAGAATTGCAGCTATTCCTATGTCAAACAAAGAAAACACTTAACCATGCCTTACCCCTTATAATAATACTAATGATTTTCTGTTTTGGCATTTAGGATGTCTTGTTTTTGTAACTATTTTTCATATTTTCCATTTTTTTGCTTTTAAGCTCTTATGTTTGCCACATTGTGTTTGAGTGAATAAAGATAAAAATCTACACAAAACATGACATTTTCTTTACCATGGTAAGGTGGGGTTGCATAGTGTGCATGAGATCAAACATACATTTTTTTCAAACAATGTAATTTAGTTTTTTACTTCTTAGTTAAAAAAATTACTAGTTCTGCTCTGAGGATGTTGATGAATGGTTTGAAAAGAACTTTCAAAAGACGGTGGGGAGATAAAAGCCGCCAGAATAGGGTCAAAATTTAGCATTGTGCCTTCATATTAGTGGTTTTCATTGAAGTAAATGTGCCATCAATATAACAAACATACAATTTGATATAGATAAAGCAATATGACGCTGCTACATTAGTTCATTTCATATATTTTGCACAGTTTTTTATCATCCTGAATTTTGTCTCTGCTTTGGTGCATGGACAATGCTGGGCGGCCTCTCAACCTGTTCATTCCGTTCAAAGGTCTATGGGAGTGTTTTATGTTTTATGTCAAACACTAAAGTTGACCCTGATCTCAAAGTCTAATAATATATTTCATTTGATTAGCTTAATTAATTCAAATGAAAAATGGTCCTTGCATCAAAAATTGCCAATCATTTTATTTTTATGATAGCACAAATTTTCAAACATATCAAAGCTAAAGCAAACTGATAAAGTTAATAGTTTTAGAGCTATTTAATGTATTTGTTGCGGAATGTTTTGTTTCGGAATCACACAAGCTTTGTAATATTGCTCGTCAGAAAATCGGCAAGGGTTGGAAGCACCCGCAACCTACTGAATGATCAGAGGTAGAGCTAGAGCGAATTTTGACTCGAATCCGAAATAAAGCGAGCCGTTGCACCATGGCACTGGTTTGAGGAGCAAATTTTCTGGACACAATTTTGCAAAGAAATTGCAAAACCCTGACAATTAAAATATAAAACTTGATCTTTTTTATCAATCCCTCCCAAATTCATAGAATATCTTTTTTTACCAATGCATTTCAATTCAGAGTTCAGACTTATTAAATTTTGTCCAATCAATTGGGCTTGTTGTACGTCGCTCAGTGGGCTCAGTCAATGGGCGCCCAGTGTAGAGATCTCTCAAGCCCCGCCTGCATTCGGCAAGTACTCGTGAAGAGACCAAATTTAGAATCAGTGAAGATATTGAGCATAACATGTAATGTTGAATTAACGTGTCAGTTTTACAATACTTTACATCAAATAGGACATTGGGTTACTTTGTGCGTACATTAACTTGAAATATTGCGCGTTTTGTGTCTTTTCCAGTGCAGGCATGGTGCAAGCTCCTCGGGAACTCCGTCTACCTGTTTGCTTGATAAAAACCCCGATATGAGAGCACGATGCTAAATTTTGATCTTGCTTACAATCCATACGATTGGGTCAAAGACAAAACTATTACTTTGCGGTATCGAAAAAAACAGAAGCAGACTTTCATTAAAAAAATGGAATTTGAAATAAAAGTTGAAGGTTTTCCAAACCGCCCCAAAGAGAATTATGGCTTCGGCTAGGGGCCCTTTCGTTCCAATAGGTGTTTATCTTTAAATCCTAGCCACTCAATTTCCCCTTTTTTTCCCCTTCCCCTTCCATTTCAGAAAGCTCGGGCTTCGATCTCAAAACTCGACCCTATTCGAGCTTTGCAAACTCTCAGTCGCATCTCTAGCCCTCTTGATTTTCGTCATACACAAGAGAACCTCTCAACTCTCAGTGAATTTAGGGGGACGCTTAGATATCTGTGCCTCCAGGATCCAGTTCCACCCCCGAATGCACCTTTAGACTTGATGGCCCATTCTTCGGGATCCAAGCGATCTCGCGGTGTCGCGGATCCAACGCCATCTTCTTCTTCGAGCGCTAAACGCTTGCGCTTAAATTCTCAAGGCGAATCCGTGAGTTCGAATTTGTCCATTAGAGACGCCCTCCGACACGCCTACAATACCGTCACGGATATGCTTTGGGGTCGTAACAAAACACGAAATCATGAAGACTCCGCCTCCAGGGATTCAAGGAACTCTAAACCCGAGTAAGTGTGAAAAAAAAATCAAGGATTGATTCAGTTCAAGTAAGATGGAAAAAGTATTTTGGCCAGCAGCGGCTACTTAATCTGAACGGAGTCCCTAGAGACTCTAGTTGTCCCTGTTTATAGGCCAAAAGCGTAGACATCCGTCAAGACCAAAAGTATTCTTAAATCGAGATTTTGTAACATCTATATTTTACTACATTATGCAATCAATACAAAATGCTCCTGCTATAGGCATATCTCTAAATATAAGGATGATGTAGTTGAAAAAAAACTTGGTTTTGTTTAAACATTTTTTGTTGCCAAGAAAAGACGCAAAAGTGAACTAGCACTTAAATTCGTTCTTTCGATGGTTATTTCTGTGCGAAGTAATCTTAAATCCGGCATGAAGACTGAATATTTTATTCCTTGTTGGCCACAAGATGTAGAGGCCATAGGATAGAAAAAATGCCATAATTTTAAAATCCAAGATTTCTTATGTCAAGAAACGCCACTCGCAGAAAATCAATCTCAATTAGTGGCAAGCGTATTCTTGAATCTCTAAGTGTTTTTAAACAACAATCTTGATTGTTTTTCTATTATTTACATTTACAATTGATGTACACTCAGCATGACAAATAACTGTAAATATCCAATGTGCAATCATAACGCAATAAAGAGTATTTTCATGTTAAAATCCCTTTTCAGGATTGAAATGACTTACGATTCTCGAATGGCCAAACGGACGTCCAATAGTGGTACGCAAACATCGACTGGGTCCAATCCATCGGGACAAAGATCGAAATCTGGATTGGGCACCAATCCCACAAAGTCCTCTAGATCCAATCCTGATGGACCGCTTCGAGGCGACTCGTCGACCGCAGGAGCGAAGAATGAGTTAAATAAGAAGACGAAAAATCGTGATAACGAGAAGAAAAAGCCAGTAGTTACTGTCCCCGAGCTCATTGATTTGGAGCCTGAGCCCGATGTTGAAGCAATTCACCCTTTTCGCTTTGAATCCACGGGCACACCTCATATCTTTTCCAAAGCTGATCGAGCTAGAACTAATGAGCCTTTGAAGATCATGGAACGACTCAAAGCCAAACATCCGGCCGCTTGTGTCGCTCGAGATTTCTCCCGACCCCCGAAACACGGAAATTATTACTTGAAACGCTTGGGAATCCAAAGCCCGGTGTCTCGTTTTTTCAGTCCCATGTCCAAGAACAAACGCTTAGTTCTTCGCCAACAAGCCGAAGACCAATGTGTCGATCTGAGTAGCAAGATAAGATACGCCCAGTTTTTGAAGTCATTCCAAAAAGATGACTCTGGTACGTCTTTTACCCGAACTCCAGGTTTGAATCTCTTTGGAGAATCTCCGTTCTTTCAACGACGATCGGAGACCATTCTGAGTCGAGGTGCTGTGGCTGTCAATACTCAATCGCCAGAGACGAGTCGACAATTGAAGGCGTCCTTCAGGGACAGGTTCTTGACTCCTGGTCCAAAACCAGAACTGATCAATCTCGTGGATGATGAAGACACCGAGAAATCATTCCAAAGACCCATCCCCAAAGGTCCCGATGATGATATCGTGGAGATCCTTGAAAAATATGCCACCAGTCCTGAGTTGAAACGCGCTCCAGAGCCCCGAATCCCTAGGCTAAACACCCTAGAGGCTGATCTCAAACTGAAACCCATAACGAAAGACGACTTCTTGGAGCGAATCCAGAGTCAATACAGTGCCAATGCACGTGAACGCGAACGCAAAGTGGTTCAAGCCCAAACTCGATTGGAACATGCACAAGAACGTACCCAAAAATTGGAGGAAGCTCTGGCTCAACGGATGAAAAAGACGTTGGAAATCACGGAGATTCCAATTGAGGAAGTTCAAGACGAGGAAGAAGAAGAACAATTACCAGAGATCACGTCCGAAATGGAAGAAATTATCAATAACGCTTGCTCTTCTAGAGGTCAACCCTTGATCGACCGATTCAATATTGCCATCTCAAGGAAAGATGTAGACACCCTCAAGGGTCTCAATTGGCTCAACGATGAAGTCATCAACTTTTACATGCAGCTGATTTGTGAACGCTCCAAAACCACGGACAACTGGCCCAATGTCTATGCCTTCAATACGTTCTTCTACCCTAAAATCGTTCAATCTGGACACGCCCCGGTTAAAAGATGGACCAAGAAAGTGGACATTTTTAGCTTTGACCTGTTGCTCATTCCCGTTCATCTGGGCATGCATTGGTGCTTGGCAGTTGTGGATTTGAGAAAACCGGGGGTCTATTACTACGATAGTATGTTGGGGGACAATAAGCGATGCCTGAAGGCTGTCCTACAGTATTTGGAGGATGAGCACCGAGATAAGAAGAAAAGCGAATATGACACTTCCAATTTCGAAGCCGTTTGTGTCAAGGATATTCCACAGCAGATGAACGGATCGGATTGTGGCATGTTTGCGTGTAAATTTGCCGAATACCTTTCACGGAATTCAAAGATCACCTTCGATCAACAGGATATGCCCTACTTTAGAAAGAGAATGATTTACGAAATCGTCTCAGGAGTGCTCCTCCATCCATAAGAAGTAAATAAAGGCTCTCCTGATCGAAATCATACTTTGAAACATGTATTTATTCGCAAGATATCCCCGGGCCTCACCCAATTTTAAGGTTTGTTTGCTGTAATATTCACATATTGAAAAAGGGAATAAACGACACTTGTACGTAGTATAAGATGCATAGGTATTTTGGAGGGATTGTGGGAATCCCAAACATGATGTGTACAATATTGAGGCGATATGGCAGATAAAGATTCTTTTTCATTGTACATGGACGCTTCTTTTCAACTGTATAAAACTTGTGTGTGGCACTGTCGCACGTTTCTGTAAGAGTCCTGTCTCGATTTGTTTTGTAGCACCCTGCAATTTGCTTGTTGTGGGAGGAGAGTGATCTTAAAGCTTTCTTCAAAGGGGAAAATTTATCACTCTGTGTGGGTGACACGTGGCACGTGCCAGGAAAAAAATGCCTGGAAATTTGTGATGGTTTCAACCCAAAAGGGCGGCGTAAGGATTGAACCCGTGACCAGGGCTCAATGTTGGCGCAGCCTGAACCGTTCTTGTGACGTATTCCGTGATTTGAGTGGTCACCATTGTTGTGGAGGTGAGGAGAGTGACAGTGGGCACGTTGCGGAAAGTGATCTTCACTTCCTTGGTGACCGTGCTAGGAATCACGGTCTCTTTGACCACGGCATCACTTGTCACCTGGAAAGATGGCTGAAGAGCCAGAGCTGCAGCCGGGTTGAAAGGATTGCCAAAGGCCAGTCCTGGATTTGGCAGACTAGGACTGGGACCGGCGGTCCGGAGCTCAGGTTCATACTCGGTAACGGTAGTGACTCCAATAGCCGAGGTGATGGTGGTCTCCATCTTCTTGTTTCCAAACATAATTGGTACAGTCTTGGTAGTGAACAAGGTCTCAGTTCGGATGACTGGCTTACTGGCGGCAACCTGAGCACCTTGAGCTTGATTTTGGTTGGGATTCACCCCACCCAATGCCAAGTTGGGAAGGCCACCTAACCCACCGAATGGGTTTTGAAGGTATTGAAGAAGGGCCAGGTGTCTAATCTGTTCTGGAGTGAAAGCTGACAGGGGGTTGAAAGCCGGAAGCGAGGGCGTGTTTTGGTTCTTTTGTCCCAGAAGACCAGCCAATCCAAAAGGATTCAATGCAGAAGATTGTTGACCAAAGCTGGGTTGCAGGGCTGGTGTGGAGCTCTTTAGATTCACAATGCCGGGGTTGTGTTGCTTCTCCATGGAATCAACAGGGTCGAATTTGGAGCCAATAAGGGCCAAGTCGTCAGTGAAACCCGGTGGAGGTTTTACTCGGATCTCATGAGGTCCATCAGAAAATTCGTCTTGCTCACTAAATTCCAACTCACCTGCAAGACGTGTGACAATGATAATCATTTTAAGCTTAAATTGGAAAAAAATGTGATGGTGCTCTGTTTCCACACTTACCGGGCAAAAGGTGCTCTCGCTTTTCGGATCCGGCTTCATCAAGGACATTGCTGAAGTCAGTGAAAGCCTTGGTGGGGATAAACTCGTAGGAATCCATGGGAGGAATGGTCTTGACAGCCTCAACTAATCTAGTGACGTAGTAGGATTGGGTCAAGGTGTGCAACTTGGTTTGTCCGTTGACAACAATAGGCAACAATGAGGTTTTCAGCATCAATTCCTTGGTACTGAAGGTCTCAGTTACGGTCTTCAAAGGTGGTGTGCCATCAGATGATGCAGCCAAATGGACAGCGGGCAGTGTTTCAATGCTAGAAGAAATCTCATAGGGATGGAAGTCAGGCAGGGACGAAGTCAGGATATTTTCTGGGGCAGGAATAGTCTCCGTTTGGAACAAAGGACTGGATGTCTTGTAATCGGGTTCTTCTGTTTTGGAAGGCTTGATATCACTGGTAAATGTCCTGGTTACGGTAATGAAGCGCGTGCTCATGCCCTCCTCAAAATTGAAGGAATAAGGTGATCTGATGGTGGCAACCTCCAAGAAAGCCGATGAACTCAGAGTTTCAGGGTACACTGTTGTGGCATCCAAAGTGGTTTGAAGATCCTCATCCTTAATGGAGCTAGATCCCAAATCCTGAAGTGTGGTTTCATCCTCCAATGATTCTTCTGAATCCTCCAAATCTTCATCATCGTCGTTGTTTTTGGCCTCTTCTTGTTCCTCAACAGTCAAAGTGCCCTTAGATTTGCCACCCTTATTAAGAATCTTTTGAAGCAGAGATTGTCGCAAATCGGGTCTACTGAATCGATTGAATTTCTTGAACTCAACCTTGGTACTTGTAGGCGATCGAGTATCATCATCAGCATCTTCTTCACTTTCCTCCTCGTCACTGCCATCTTCATTGTCATTATTATTACTAGGTCCATCAAATGAAGGTCGAGAGAACTTTGAAGAGCCGTATGTTCCCTTTCCACGGTTGGAATTGAAGGTCGGAGCAGGTGCTGAAGGTGTGGAACTGGGTTTGCGTCTGGCAGCCGAGATTCGATTCCTGAACCGGTTGACTTTTCGCCGACTACCCAACCTCACATTCTCCACTGTTGTTTCCTGGTAGGCACTTGGCGAAGCTTCCAAGTCCTTTTCTCGAGGAGTAGTGGTTTCCACTTCTTTTGTCTGAGCCCGGTTACGGTAGGAACCTCGAGATCGGTCCCGAATTCTATCCTTGATTCCACGGTTGTTATTTTGCACGCGAGTTCGAACTGATTGGCTAGGCTTGATGATTTCGACCTCTTCTTCCTCTACTTCGGTGTCTTTGTTGCCAAAAGTGCTATCTGAGTAACTGGAAAATCGTTGTCTCTCCTTTCTTGCTCCAGATTGGAATCCTCTCACATTAGAGCTCGTTGGCAGGCGACCTGATAGGCTTTGAACACTTCCACGACCCAATGATGAATCCCGACGATTGTCCTCTTGCTCAAGGCTCTTCTTGAACTGGGCATATCGAGATTTGAGTCGCTCTTTGAAATCGCTCACGGCAGAGTTCTTACGGATGGCAATAGGATGGGTGTATCCTCCAATGGGATTAACATTAGATGAGATAACTTCCACTGATCCCACACCTTCAGACGACTTGGCATCTTCGTTAGTCTCAGCCTCTTCCTCTTGGGTTTGTTCGTCGGCATAATCATCACTTGATGAGTAGTCATCTTGAGTGGGAACACTGATCCCAAACGAAGGCTTTTCGGTCACATGAAGGACAGTGCCAAGGTTTGCCACTGGCGTGGCCTTGATTTCATCCTCAAAGATTTTGGAGGTGCTTTGAACCACTTGGGCGTATTGTCCATCATCCATGTAGGTTCCAAAAACTCTAGTTGAGTGGACCGTTGTGACACCATGAGCAATAAGGGTTCCACCAGTCTGGGTTACCAATCCCACGTGGCTATCTCCTTCAATGAAATCAGAGTACAAGGTGGTTGAAGCCACTTGGGTCACGGTGGGGGCAGCTTGTTGCGTTTTGGTGAACACGTGAAAATCATCTTCAATAATTCCCACCGCAGGCTCGATAGAGGCCTTATCAAATGTTGGTGCGTCACTAGCACCATCCACTTCAACCAAGCCATTGGAGAGAGTTGTCACTCCTTCATGGTGAGTATCAGTTTCCCTTAAAATGTACCAATAACGTTAGTCATGTTGTAAGGGTTGTTTGCTTACGCTGATTGAACACTTACTTGATCACGGAACTTGGGCGGATGAATGCCTTCAGATTGTTATTGTCGATAGCGTTAGGCACATTCTTGGGCGTGGTAGGAGCAAGTCGAGGGAATTTGGGTCGCTCAAACTTGTTGAAGAGTTCCTCCAAGCCAAAACTGGGTCTTTCATCAAAAGGCGATGTTGTGATCACTTCCGATGAAGTTTCCTTGGGCACCGAATTCGAAGGGTCGGCTGTAAAGAAAAAACAGATGGGCTAATGAGTGACCGAACAAGTGTAGACAGATCCGAAAAACAAGGATTGGTCAATGTCAAATTGGTTTGAATGAACGACCTGACATCAGAATGCGGCTTACCATTACAATAGAATGACGAAATGAGACACACAACGTGCGGAAACCACATCCTGAACCTGACTATTGCGATCAGAGACTTGGAGTAACCCTCATTCAACTTTTGATTTCTCTTGACAGTCAAAGTGTCATAAACTTTCGCGTCAGCATTGTTACCCTACCATCAGACAACCCCATGAAAAGCTTAGAACAAACTTTATCGTCGAATCTGGTTGAATTTCCTGAGCGGATCACTTCGTTGGACGGTAGCTTCTTTATTGACAAGTCAATCTAGATTTGTTTGTGTAATCACACAATCAAGGCGTGAAAAAAGTGCTTCTTGATCACGGAGGAGGTTTCTTTGAGGTTTTCCACTGATGAACACCCCTCAAAAGAATCTCTGACATGGCCATGAGTGATGGTAAAGTCAAGGAAATGACACAAAACGTGGTCACGCTCCGAAAACACAACAGAATTCAGAGTAAAATATCACTCGATGTCAGTCACATGTTCGAAAAAAAAATGGAGAGCTCTTCTTCAAGTGAGATGGAATAGCCAAATGAAAACGAATCTGGATATGTTCACGTAGCTTAACGGGACAGCAGACTCACTTCCTCACATAAAAATGAACGTGATTCGATGCTTGGGAACTTTTGGATCCTTCTTCATCATCAAACTATGTCGCTTTCTTTTCATCTTAATAGAGCTTCTGCACGCACTGCGTTCATCTCTCCATCTTCCTTAGCATTGTGGATCACAGATTAACCTGATGGCAACGGTTTCAGTTTGGATGTACCGAAAATGAACAATTATTGAATCTGGCACAGGATCATAAAAACGATATAAAGCGATTGCGAGAACTCGATTGATTCCGTTTTCATTACGTTGAATAGGAATCAACGTAACATATTTGGCACGGTGGCATTGAACGTATTTTAATTTTGAAAATGTCCTTAAAATATGGTTATTTTTTTATTGGGTGCCAAGGTCTAATCAATAACACTCTCCCATCTAGTGAAGCCAGTTATCATTATCATGCAATCTTTTCGATAAGGAATGTCTTATAAAAAACTTAAAATGGTTCTTACTCTGATCACTGCAACACGCCCAAAATTTGCATTGGTGGAAATGATTAACCAAGTTTAGCGTACATCATTGCATTGGGTTCAATTGTTGGAATCCCAGGCTTGTCAAGTTTGTCACAAGGCTTGTCACTTGTTCGGAACCAAAGTTGTCACCGTCACTGCTTTTAAAATAAAACCTAAAGTTTATCTTCAGTCTTTCTTTAGAGCTTGAAATGCGGATAGGAGTCGGATATGAACAATCTACCATAAAAAAAGCAAGTAATTGTACTCCAATCTGTCCCTTGCAAGACAAATACTAGTATGAGCTCTCTCTCCTCTAATAAAACACCATGCAAACTATAATAATTTTTCTTCATAAAAACGCAGAAAAATTTGCTTATTTATGTCCTGTACCAAGTTTTGAGGTGTGTGCATATCTATAAACTCTGCTATTCGGTTGAGTTAAAAATCAAAATAAACGGTCTATCGAATCTAAGCATGCAGAAGAGAAGAATCGCACATTTCATTTGATAATGATCTTTCTTGTCTTGAACGTTTCCGTCCACATTCCAGTGGTTCTTGGCAGTTTAAATTTGATTTTTCAACTTTGATTCAATGTAGAATCAAATAAATCATAACATATCTACCAATGTTCTTTGATACATTTCTTCAAACGATGCCTTTGAGACCAAGATGAACAAAATTGGTCAATATGTCTGAGATTTGTGTGAAAAGTTTCCCGTGTAGTCAAGTAATTGTCAGCTTGCTTGCTTGCTTCCTCCTTCATCTCGATTTTCTCCCAGGATGGATTGAACCAAGCCAATGACAACACTGATGTTGCTCCAGTCACAAATTACCATCATTTTCAAGCGGGATGTTCACTTTGGGAATCTAATTAACGTTGTCGGAACATGCCGATTTGGAAACTAAGCCCTTGCGATGAGACAAAAAAAGTTTCATCGTTTTAAGCTTTTTTTAACCCAAACAATAGAGGGTCTTTCCACCATGAAAATTTCGAATTTTATGAGTAATTGATGTCAGTGTGCTTTGGTCTGAAAAGTCTTCATGTATTGTAATGGTTTGGGTGGGTTGTGTAAAAGATCCGTTGGTTTCACAAAATTGATACAATTGGGATCTCGTTCAACGCTGAAGTTTTTCGTTCAAGGAAGAAACTTTTATGAAGAGCCATGTTTCTATGTTCAGAACTTTTTCCACGACCTTGTAACCAAGTGTGCATGCGTGTGTGCTATTTCGATTGTTGGCAAACGCCACCGTCATTACTTGGTTCCCTTTTCCAATGAAGTCAAAGAGCAGGACATTTTACAAAATGTTAAAACATCGTGAGACGTGCAAATTCGCCGAATTTTTTGTCACTTATTGTTTACCAATTGGCAGGGCAGTCTTGGAAGCCGGGAAGTCACTGAATGAATGCGGTCGGTCAAATGCATTACCCACCTGTCGATAGAACCCGTGTGAGTTGTTCAAATGCCTCAGTGGTTGAGGTCTCACTAGTTGAGGCTAAAGTCGCGGTGATTGTCCTGGAAGTAGCCTCGACAGCTGTTGTCTGGGGCGTAAAAACAATCACCGTGTTTCCCACCGTGGTAACAAAGTCCAAAAAACCAGTCACAGTCTTGGTTACCAAACTATTGAGTGTCTTTGAGTCTTGAAAGGGTTGTCCAAACACTGCGTCCAAACCACCAAAGATCCTGGTGGGATGGATCACAGGCGTGTCTGTCACTTCGGGCGTGTCAGTCACTTCTATGGAGGATTGAAACGAGGACGTCGCTAGAATGAAGGGGAGTTGAACACTACTTTAAGGGGCCTCAAATGGTGGAAGTGGAAGATGAAAAGATTTGAATGGCAAAAATCCCCAAATGGTGCCAAAAAGGATAGCGATAGGAAGGCGATGGAAGTGCAACAAAATAACATCCAAGTCATAAACGAGAGAGAAATCGGTCAAAAAAGGAACTTTTGCACGAATGTGAGCGATTCGCCAAAGAACAAGGAAGTACACACCATGATTTAAAAGTCGGTACGAACTCGCAAAAGCGTGTTCAATGCAGCTCCAAAAAAGTGTTTTCTTTGTGGAACCAAGGAGTGATCAGAAAATAATCTAATCAATAAGACAGTACTCATGCTCTGCTCTGCAAGCCATGATATTGCAATTCATTCTCGACACGTTGGATTGAAACGCAATTACGTTCATCTCAAGCCAAAAAAAAAGTTGTCAAAACAGTTGTTGGGAACACAGAGAACAATAGAGGATATATTAGCCACTTAATGCTTTAAATGAGAAGCTAATTTGAATTTCTGTAACAAGGTGCATCCAATATTCCAAATGCAAACCTAAGGTTAAAACGTACAACAAACTCTGAGGATTCGAATGTTTGCCTTAATTTTTGATAAGTAGCAACTCAAGAAGTTTGTTAAAACAAAACTTGCAACACCCTCCACTGTTCTTCTGGATTTGATAATGAAGATCTAAAAGCTTAGAGTACTTCTTTATAAGGATCCAAAATGAATTTGTCTCTGCTTATTGTTGGTTGCCCGGCTTGGAAGTTACTTACTCAATGATTCGCTATCGCGTCTGACAGTAAATGTTTGCAGTGAAGGCTGCTGATATTTCGAGGATCGGGGGGTTCGGGGGGAGGCCGAGGACAACGGAGGGGTCAGGGAGGAATCAGATGCTGTACCATATATCACTACTAGATCCTCATCATCGCCTTGGGCATGAACTGAGGTCACCGCTAGACCTGAAAACATATTAGTACATGAATATCATCAACTATTTGGCGTATGAATGTGCTATGACAAGTGTCAGGACAAAAATACGCAAATCCCGTAATCAGAGCGTAAGCGCAAATCCCGAGGACTTTGAATTATTGTAGGAAGAATTACAAAGGGGAAAGATAGGAGAGACAGATTAGCAAGATTGTTATGCAGATTTGCAGCTTTACAGTAAGTAGAAGAAGTGTCGGTTTAGACATGCACCATGACTTTAAAGCCAAGTTAGTAGCGATTCCAAGGATTGGACAACATTGTCAAGTTGCCTTGTGACAGTTTTAATTCCTTTTTTTCTTTAAATCCTGCAACTCCCGTAAAACTGCATCCAGCGTCCAAATCTGTTCCCCAGAACATAGACCCGATGCCTTTAGATAATCTGGTATCTGAAGACAATTTAGCGACTCTTACAGACAAGACCTTGAGTTGTAACTTGTAACCCTACCTCGTACTTCATTTGAATGTGCTTACTAACTAACGTTGACGCCATCTTCATATCAATCCCAAAGACACGCACCTGAGCCGCTTTGAATGATGCTCTTTGTCACGGTACTCGACCACTCAATCACCAAGGTCTTCGTAACGAGCGAGGTTTCCACCAAAGTGGACAAGTCCTCATTTTGGGGGTTCTCCGGAGTGGTCAATTGATCCTCCACGACTTCCTCAGCCCCGTTGTTTACGTCTAAACCGGTTCCGGTTGTTGTAGGTTGCTCAACTTGGGTAGATGAGTCCGTGGTTTCCAATCCAATTTCCTCCGTTGTGCTCACAATTGTGTCAAATGTGGTAGAATCCGAGTCATTTTGTTCAAAGTCCTCTTCCAAGACAACTAATCTTCCGTCATTGGTGAGAAATGTCTTCTTTCCTTCCTTGAGATCTGAGACCTTGTGAAGTTTTCCCTCATAGTCAATGTAAAGATCGGGATCAGAATCATGGATGATCTTGTCTGGATTCGTTTGGTTCTGGACCACTTCGATTTCTTGGTTGGCAAGATCCAGATCTTTACCTTGCCTGGGTTTGAGTGTACTGCCTACTACAGGTAGGTTGGGTAGGTTTGGGGCCTGAATGGCATTAGGACCAAACTTGTTTTGGTAAAGCCAAAAACCCAAGGCTCCGGTGGCTCCCAAGATTAGGAAGAGAAACAGCACAGCCTTAAAGCTTGATCCTATCTGACAAAAACATCCCTTGGGACTTGGCCCTTGGCCATCGGATCCTTGAGATCTGGTCATTTGCTCTTTCTCCAGTTTTCGAAGACGATCAATCTGTTGTCTTTGTCGGAGTTCTTTGGTAATGCTTCGCGGCAAACTTGCTGATCTCTTGGGTCTTGACCCACTTCGACGTGCCACTGAATTCCAGCCATACATTTTGACCCCTGTTTCACGTTTCTATTGTTGTCACACTTTCATTATCAAGAAAAACTTAAACGCCTGCTTGCAGAGCTAAACACAAACTGATTTTTCAACATTTCGCATTTCCATCGGATATCGGAGGTGGCCTAAGTAGCGTGCTTTAGCTCTTTTGGAAGACACGAGGGAGGGTTAGACAACCACTCTTGTGCTGTTCAGTGTGTGACAATAGAAGAATCATCATGGGAAATAATTGGAAGCCATTTCCAACCATTCACGAGAAGGTGGAGGAGGAGGAGGCGGTGGCAGGCGCCAATTCCACTTTTTCTAGGGAGTGGACAGTCTGTGACACCCTTACGTCAAGATTTTTCACTTCAATTCCTCAACATTTGATGCCAGAAGTGGCACGAGTACTGACGACTGTAATCTTGATCCAACAGATCAGATCTACCGGGTAATCTTAAACTTAACTTTGGAAGTAGATAATCGATGAAAGAGTCGGAATCAAACCCTCCCGATTTGTCTAGGCAAGGAGTGGTCTAGGCAACTTTGGACCATTTTGTGTTCAATGAATCTGTTATTGAGTTGCCGTCCTTCCCAATTAAGAGGCTCGGTGCTAATGATATCGTCGAAATATCTAGGAAGATGTTTCATGGATGTTCTCACATTAATTTGCAAATTTAGACGGACTTCGTGATACATTCTTTTCGCACCCGCCGTTCAAATGTCAATACAGACAGAAGGAAACAAATACGTAGAATCAATTCTCTTGAGGTTAATTAGTCCAGGATTCATACCATCCATTCAATACTGTCATTAAACTATCATCCATGAAAAGATGAGGGTGCAGATCTGAAAACCATCTTCTCCGCTTCATAATGCGGAAGTGGGATTTTGGGACGATTTGTTGAATCAACAGGGTTGAACTTTAGTCTTAGGAGTTCGCCATTCATAATAATAACAAGATGAGATCAAGTCTAGCCCCCCCAAACGGTAGTTGAGTCTACGAGGAAGCGGCACCGTTACGCTTTACCTCTCAAAATGGATGATTGCCGAAAAAGATGATTCCAATGCGGATGAAATCTCGTCGAATCTACATCCTTAAGAAGCCTATGATCTGATTCGGAACGTTTGCTTCCCGCCAATGTTATGCATCATCATGACGAAATAAGCCGGAATAGCTATGATACATGCAAAAATTGTTTTGAAGGAAAACATGCGCGGGGTGATAATACCAATAAGTAGGGTATTTTTAAATTTCGCTGTCCGAACACATCTGTCCCAAATAAATGCCTCATTATTTTTAAGAGTGTAAGCACATGGGTTTTTAAATACTGTACAATGAAATTTTCTGTAGTTTTTCTCTGCTGTATAGCAATTTCTTGAGTAAATGAGTGAAATGATTTGTATTTGAGGTATAATGAAAGTTTCTAAAAACTGGTTACTACGAAAAAGAGGTTCAAAAGTGAAGATATTAAGTCAAAGAAATATGTAACAGCATAGTAGCTAAAATAATGGTAAACGAAAGATTGTCAAAAAGTGATGTTGAAGGTTGCTTAAGCGTAACTTGATTTCGTCAATATTCTCAAGGATGAGAAAAACTCCCACCAAAGTCAACAAGTTCTGCCAGAAATCCTTCTCAACTTATTCCAATCACGCTCAATAACTCCATAACATTTCCACCAATCAAAACCTCTCCAACATATCCCTGTTTTCAACCCCCCCCCCCCAAGTGGATAGATCCTTTAAAACATATAATATTGCAAAGATCCCGTCTTGAGGATCCATCTCCGTCCGTAATTAAGCCCACATGTTTGTTAATTTCTTCTCCATTACAAACCCTCACGCTCAGCCAACTAACCAAAAAGCTAGGGCTGCATTTCTGTGCCAAACAGTTAAGTTCCGTATGGTTTGTATTTCCTCAAGATCGTCATAAAAACCGACTTCTGATGGATGGTGGAGGTCCAGGATGCATACCGCAAAGAACGTCTTGGAAAGATGCAAAAATGAATTGGCACCAAGGGACGTTAGTTAAGTAAACGCTAAACCTTCTGGGAATCTCTGATACGTTTTGAAGGGTAAATTTGAATCGAAAAGGCAAGTCGAGAAAATCGAAATAACCTCCCCGAGGGGCTCGATTTTCATGCTTGGCACCACGACATGCAGTTTTCAATGACATTCGGTGCATACGTTTTGGATTGAATATTGGTCAGGACAACCGAGACATGAGGAAACCACGATTCAGTTCCCACCCGAATCAGAGCAAAACTGTTCAACCGGCCACAATTCAAAAATTGGGAGTGTTATCATGTGTCTATGATGTATTGCCGGTTCATAATTTGTTTGCATTTGGCTGGGATTTTATGAGGTTGAGAATACACCGAGCTAAAAGGTCTTTTGTGTCTGCATTCTACTGTTTAAGGATCATTTTGAATCAGAGTGTAAAAGTATCCTTGAACGGAACCTGCACATGGAGTTTCTTGTCTTTTATTTTTTACTGCCAGTCACAAACACACCTTGTTATATTTAAAAAAAAATCTTAGAAGAGAGGCAAGGTTCTTTCAAAGTGCCCTGACTTTCCATTAACAGCCTGTGCTTTGGACTTGTGTTGGAAATGCTAGAGTAACAATTTAGAGACAGCAAACGGGTAAAAGTTGAGAGGTTGTGTGATTTTTACTAGCAATTATACCGATCAATATCTGAATGGGAGTGATTACCGTATAATTTTACGGACCTGCTGCCGTCTCTAACTGCCGTTAGCAGTGTAGGCTTGCCAAAATAAATCTCAGTTTTCAAGGGTCAGATTTTCGAAAAATGTTGCATTTATGGGCAATGGCATGGTTAATGTATGTTGAGAAGTATTGCAAAGTAATTTAAAAACAAATGGAGAAATTGGAAGCCTTCAATTAAACAAATTATTTGTTTTTAGCTTTAGTTGCCCCAGGAACCGATCGCCTCTGGCCATCTTGTTGTTCAAAGTCGGGCATTCCTAATTTCAAAGTTCGGAAGAACCCTCTCAACTTATGTAGCGAAATTTTAGATAAGAGCAACAAAACATACTTTTTTGCAAATACAATGTCAAGAATTGCTATTTCAACTTCAATTTGTGCAGATAAGAAAGGCATTTTGCAATCACCAGGCCTAAACCTTCGTTTTACTTACCTCGCACGCTCATCAGAAACACAGGTCTTTCGAACTTTTTTTCCCGCCAAAAATTATGACGTCACTGGTAATTGCTGTAATTATTTTGAAACTTGCCTTTAATTCCAGTTTTGATTTTGAAACTTATGGGGTCAAACGTTCATAACGTTTCATAAACGTTTCTTAGATGTAATGCATTTAATGATAACGTGGTTTCCAAGAAAATGTCAGAGTTTACTTTTTTCTTCCAACAGAGGGCGTTTGGTCGCAGCTTTTAGAATTTTCAATCAAGACTGCAGCGCTCTCAACGGACCAACTCGATACACCTCTGTGAAATTTTAAAGGACCACATGTACGAAATAACTGAAGATGTCTGCATAACCGACCGTAGTGATTGAATATGACAAATCTGTGCCGCAGTATTTCAAATCAGAATATGATCTCACTGTAAATGATTAGGAACTTTTCGGTAGTTTATATTTTTTTTAAAGTAGAAAGTAAAACTAGTCTTTCTTGTAGGCAATACCAGATCTACAGTTCTTGAACCCGGAAGAAAGTCTGTCTTAACATGAAACTATTTTATTGAAAATTAAAAACCATTTTGATTACATTACCCTTGCAATCTTTTGATTGAGGCAAGGCAGTCAAAACGTATGTCTACTTTGTCGAAATGTGGGGCCTATCCATCTGAACTTTTTCAAAGCATCGAGAAACGTTTCATATTCGTATACCGTTGAACTTCCTCCTAGTGATCGACAGTACGGAACCTAAGTACCCCATGTGTGAGTACGTTGTCGTTTATGTATCCATTCTATGCTCTTCCATGCGCCTTTGATCATTTTGTGACCCATTCTCCATCTTTGAGAGACTATCATCTTCAGGTCTGACATTTCCATTGGGAGGGGGAACTTGGTTCACCAGTTTACCTCCAACAAAACATTACACTGTTGTTCTCAGCTGAACTTTCCGTCGTTTCAAACGGTGTCTTATGGTTTTAGAATCCGGAATCATAGGACCCAAAAATCTGCCCTTTCAATATTCATGAACCATCAAATATCAAGTTTTAAAAAACATGATACCGTTTTCTATGCAAGTGCCTGTTAGCATACAGTAAAACTTGGTGGTGTTATGGGTATTATTAATCGGACTGGTCAAGGGTAGTTTTTGAAATGATTAGTTACTTGGGCTCAAAGTCACGTTACAGAATATAATCATTCACTTTTAATTCCCGTTTCTAAGCAATGAGCCCGACCATTTCTAAGTCTGCTTGAAACTGAGGCCCACCCAAATGGTGTAGATATGGGAAGACACGATTCCGGACATCTCGGAAGTAACTGAACAACCAAAAGATAGTCATTAGTGATGGTTCTAAGAAACTGATACTTCTTCCATGTGTTTAGCACCATGCCAACCGGGTTAAATGTCATGATAAACATTAGGGTGACCAAAATCAAGTCCCTACGCTCTAGCTCTGGAACACGATCTTTCAACAGTAAATGGACAATAGAACATTTGCCACAACCAAAATAAACCTTTTTAGGATGGATCACGCCGTCGCTTGATCCCGAGCATTGATTGAGTTGGAGTGGAGTACAAATGAAGAGTTGGTTCCCGAGGTAGCCACCAATTAAAAGCCTAAACGTTGTCCCTTAATCATCAAGGTGGCGAGTAATGAACATCCAACAGGAAGTGATGCCATCTCACACGTTGGGTATTGTACTCTGTCGGCAGACAATTCTGACACATTCCACACTTTCTACATATTTTTCCTGCCTGAAGCCAGGCTCTAACAAATAAACAGCAACCATCGTGACTTGCAGTCATCTTGACGTCAAGTCCAAGGATAGATTTGCGTTTCCTAAATGAGCTCAGCTCCTGGTTATTAAAGATTGAGAAGGTGCCTTGGATTATGTCACACTTTCAACTGCATTTTGTAATAGTCAGGAACCAACTCACAAACAGAATACGGAACTTGAAAGTAGATTCCCATCTTGAAATCTAGAAAATGTCAAATTCGTGAAGTGTCGACCCATTCTCACCGTACCTACCTACCGTGTTTTGTGAGCGTGTTCAGTCTTCAATCGACATGATAAGCCGAGTAATTTTGGGGAACACTGAATAAGCAAAGCTCGAAGTACATCAAATGGAAATTAGTTTGAGGGGGGTACATGCATTTCCTAAAATCGGAGCCTCCGCCTGACCTTTGATGATGCCCATTTGTTTTCGCCGCTCCTGTAGATTGCCATTCCTGGTAAGGAATGGCTGGTTTGATATTTCTCGGGTACTGAAGCGGACCTGGCAACACTGTTTAATTGGAATGGTTGCTTTCCTGTTGGAAATAGGGTGTCGAGTGTGCAAGAATACTTCAGGATATAAACTTTAATGATCAGAGACGTTTTCGGCAAATCGTTTCCTTAATGAGATGCAGTTTTATTTTGTAGCTAATCTGACCGGATCAACAAGGAACGAAGTGTTGCCATGTCATATTTCTAAGATTCTTAACAGGAAACGCATCAACAGGATTGGAAGAAACGCAAAGTCGTGAGTCTAGGGACAACGAAAAGTGTGATAACAATTACATGACAATGCCCAGCCAAAACCACTTGTGAAAGAAGACTGTGGTGTTCGTCATGGCGGTTTTCTTGAACCTTTTCCCATTCGAACACGACTCAAATTCTACAAACATCCACATGTGGTTGAATTCAAATTCCAAAGAGTTTATAGATTAGATAACAAGAATGGCGCATTGTCTTCTGCCATGCCGACGAATTTGTAGTTTGCTACTGCTTTCGACTCTTCCCAAGTTAACATTTAAATGTGTTGTTAATGTTCAACAATCAACCAGAACATGTATTTTTTAGCACGTACACCGTGAAAACCACCAAAAGGGCCCGATAATCATGAACAATGGATCGTTTTCCTACTTTTTTTACCGAAGTCCTTATATGAATTCAATAAGCGTTATCTTTGAAAGAAGTAATTTAAAAGTTATGATTTGAAAGACTGTGTTTTTAGCTTCAAGTACCATGTACGTGGCATAATCGAGCGAATTTGTTCAATGAATCGAGAGGCATGAAAAAAAGTTGATGTTGTCTCTCATTCAGGAAGAATTGACTCCAAGAAGCTTTGCAAGAGTTCCTTGATGTTATCAGATGAAACACGTGGAAATAAAGATGCCTTTACACTTTTTGTCATTCCCCTCGGTTTGAGTAGGGAACATGCAGGTTTCTTATTTTTTGCTCGGGAAACGGCTTCCAAATGCGAGGAAACACATTTTAAAAAATAGGATTTTGTATGACGACCCTTTGTTCACTCGAGCCTTGGCAATAAATAATCGACTTCTAAGCACCTACAATTCCCTATTCATCAAAACATTTTGTAATACAGTAATGATAGCACTTGAGAGCTATTTGTTTACATATTACACATTAATGAACATGTTTCTGCTGGCATATTGTTGTTCAAAATGTATTGGGAAACGTTTGGCACACTCCGTTGACTCATTTAAATGTGGGTTGACAGTTAGATTCAAGCCCAGTTTTATAGTTTTGCAGCACCCAAATGGATTCACGATTTCAATTCAAGCACATAGTTCAATTACCGCCAATTCCACGCACGAATTGTGCATACTCTCCTCTCTGATTCTTTTTTTTGTGTGTGTGGGTGACAGAATTAATGATGGTTTTGGCACTCTAGAAAAGCCATAATGGCCTACCAACAACTCTTAATCAATCTTCTAAAACATGTTGCTCCGTCGGGTTAGTCTTTAGTAACATTTCAAATCTCCCGCCCTTCCTTCCTGGTGTTGGTATTGTCACGAAAGAGCGGGAATTTCAAAGTAGGTTCGAGTCCCGATTTTTGACCTTGAGGGATTGAATGTACAGTTATCAAAGGAGCCTTTTTTTATTTTTGAAGATGTGTCTCGAAGCAGAAGATCTATGGATTCACTTACAGAGTAGATGATGACTTCATTCTAACGGTATGGTTGCAAGTGACATGACAAGCCTCCATCGAGTGAACTTTGGTGTCAAAGGGTGAACTCCAGTATGGGTAAGCCGACGAGAATGCCAAACGTCATGCCTGAGACTTCTAACCTTTTGAGCGAGTATAAAGTCTACTTTTGGGTGTGGGCAATACGATCACGGGGATTCAAGCACGTATTTTTCATTCCAAGACTTGGGGGTGTGATCTCACCACATTTCCTGACTCGTCTGTTCGTGTCTTTGTAATTTTTCACCATAGAGCGACAAGCCATGATCTCCAAATTAAGAAAAGAACCTTCAGTCTTTGTCGCAGCTCGCCCACGTGTTTGTCAGAATTTATGGGATGTGACGAAAAACTTGATAAAGAAGCACACTTGATAAAAAAGATCAGCTAATGGAGAAACTAATGAATCCGGACAAAATGTCAGGAAAATTAAGGAATCATCCCAAAATCGAGAAGGAAGTTAAAGGAGCTGAGAAAACTATCACGAACGACCGTTTGGACTCACACTTTAAACAAAAGGGCCATTTTACTTGGTTCGTTGGTTTCATTGCTTGGCAAAGTGTCTGGAATTTCTTGCCTAACGCGACAAAAGACATTCTTTTTCTAGTTCTACAATGTATGATGTGAGTACCTCGTGGCTCTTATTATTTTCATCCCAACCAGTACTTGAATATTTGGTTCGTGCCAAATTGCAAACCGTAATTGGTTTCCCTCTAACCCCGAAAGATCTTTGTTCAAACTCAAGCAACGTGATATACGGAGCAAGTAATTGGGCAATAATTACATGCTGAATCAAAGCAAAGTTTGGCTCAAATGTCCCTCGTAATTGAGACCGCCCCCAATAATCATTGTAGCCGGTCTGGTCATTAGTTTTTTTTTCTTCTTTTTCATCTGAACAACAACACAATTCCCAATTATCGGTTACGTAATGAGTTGGCCTTTTCGAATGCGTATCGGAACCAGGATCAATATTGGACAATTGGCCCCTTCTGATGGATTGACCGTTAATCGCCTTTGTCATCGCCTCATTGAACTTATTAGGACTGTCTTTATTTATCATGTACAAGTCATCCCAATATCGAGATGAACACTTCCAGATGATGGATATGTCAAATGAACACACACTGCCAAATGAAGTCTCCTTTGGCCTTGAAGAAGCAAGCGACATGCTCTTTCTGACTAAGGGGTTCAAGAGCTAAGTGCACTCAATACGGTTTCGTGGTTGACGAAGAACTTGCGTAATACAACCATCTTGTGCCGTTGATGAGCTTCCTCTGATCCTAATGAAACCACTTCAACTTCACAGGGTGTTTACTATCGTTCAAATCTCCCCAAATATCACATCATAATTGAAACACTACACGCTTATTTTTTGCCAGGATTACGTCGTTTTGATGAAAATGCCGGAACGACATTTTTTCCAATTATGTTTTGCATTTATGTAAATGGCACTTTCTGTTTTTCGCAATCTCAGTGTGATTGTCATACAGCTATCTATTGAGAACCGTTTTCTTCCCAAATGCAGCACCCGGTTTGATGATCTCATTCCAAGAATTGTTTTCTTTCGAGGATGAGCCGGGGATTTTTCCTTGGTTGAGACGACGAAACAAGAGCGAGAGACTCTTGAAAACTGGCGCCAAGGCCAAATACTGTTCATAACAGGGGAAATTCAGGGTAACCCTGCCTTTTCATGGAATTTTGTCGCGCTATGAGGCGCTTAATCAGAAGCAATGCAGACCTTGTCCATGGTTTGAATTTGCATCTTTTTGTTACCCACCAGGAGATAAAAGAAGACGAGGCCGAGGTCCGCGATTTCAAGTCACGACAAGGGCCGTTTTGGCTTGTAATTATGGTCAAGTTGAGCATTGGCCGTGAAATTCTCTTTGGCAGATGGGGCCCGTTTTTTGGACATCTGAAATCTGACCTGAGGGCAAAGGAAACCCTGGGGTTGTTGATTCCCGTTAAAAGTACTTGAAACAACAAGGTGAACAAGTCTGTAAATGTGTGAATCGGTCAGGAATGGATGGCATTCCAACATGAAGATGTTAAGGACAAATCGATGTGCATCGCCGTGGAAATGAACATCTTTCCCTTCAAGGGCTCATTGTGTTAAAATCGGATTGATCATGCCTTATTTGGTATGTCTCTTAAAAATGTGATGGATTTTTTTCCATTTAGTTAAGCCTCTAAAGCCGAAAGTTTTAAGGTCTTTGATTAAGAAGCATTTCCTAAAACTGCTTTTGGTCGTATAATGTTTGGTCCCATAAAAAACTCGAAGTATTTGCCCCTATTTTCTTTTAGCATTGTTAATTTGAATAACTTGAGGTCATTTCTTCAGATATCTGCTAGAATTTAAAAGGCTCTCCTTTCGTTGGGTTTCGAGTTTGTGCATTGCATTTGTAATTTATGGTCTTGACCTCCAAATCGAGGTTTGCATTCAAAGACTACTTAAGTGATGGCTGTTGATGGCTCTGTATTAGAGATTTGTGATTGGATTTTCACCTTATTGGAACACTTGAGGAAGGCCTTGAACTTAACTCACATCACTTTTGATGAAGAGATCTAAATTGGAAGTCTCTTTTCCAATGATAAATGCCTAAATTAAAGCTGCCTCTCTTGTCTGTTGGTCGATCGACCTGAAATTCGATTCTGCCATAACCTTTAAAATTTTGGGGTTGGCTTTGTTGCCAAAACTTTTCTACAAGGCTAAGATCAATTTTTCTCCAAAAAATCTCAAGTCAAAACACGCTACCTTCTATGCCCAAAAGAAGTCATTTCAAAAATCCTCTATCCACGTTGGTTTTATTGAAATAATAACTTACATACCACGAGTTTAACCCGGCTACTTGGTATTAGTTCGATGCCCAAACAGGTGAATTGCATTATCATCAGTAATCTTCCAATCTGCACATTTAGAAAACAAATTGGCCAAGGCTCATGTTGGTCTAAAAGACATATGGAACCCCACCCTCTGGTAGAACGGAGTTGGCTCATAAAGTTGCGAGTTTATGGTTCTTTAAATTGGCCGATTTGAATCTCCCGCACCAAGGAGAACACAACGTAAACAAAGACACTCAAAGATATTGAGTGGTTCATGCCGAAAGGCCGCTCTCATTTCAAGACATGGCCTTGAGTTCAAACGTCATCCAATCAAAGCCCCACTCAACATCAAAGCAAGGCATTGCGAGAAATTAAGAAATGCAAAGTGAGATCAAGAAGTAGTCAGAAGGTCAATTAGACTACCATTGTCATGCAAAGGATGGAGTGTGTGTGCGCGTGGTGTTTGGAAATTCAAATTGCCTCCCAACTTTGGGGCCTTGACTGTGGATGTCATGTTCCTATGACGGCAATGTCAAGTTCAATCAAGAAATGTGAGCTGGAGATGAATTTGCATATCTCTACTGGCTCCTTGACTGCACTGCACTGTTACTCGAACGGATGGAAGGTCAAATTTCTGAATGATCTGAATCCCAAACCATCTGAATCTGTACGTATATGGTTGGAAGCAGTGGTTCATTAGGAGATTTCTTTCAATTCTGGTGACCTTGCTCTCTTTCCCACAAATATTTGGGAATTCTGGTTTAGTTTCCTTCATTAGTTTTGGTTTAGATTGACCGATTGTCACCTCAAAGTAACGGACCAAATTGTTTTGGACGATGGAGATAATAATGCAAGAAGAAAAATGTAAAACCAACCGACAGCCACTTTTAAGAGAACATTTGTCGGGATTTCTTTCCCTGTACATCATTTTGTGCCAATATGATAAAATACTTGGTCAGTCATATTCTAAGAATTTACCGCTCTAGGGTAACTTTTTTAAAGGTATGTCAGGAATAATTAACAAGAATCTAATTTTGTTTGGCTTGGTCTTTGCAAGAGTAATTCAGGTTTGATAAATTGCTCTTTCAATCCTCAAAGTGTTTGCATTGAACCCATGCGCATAGCTAATGACTGAAGATTCCTAATTGAATATCTGTCTCTTGACTGGCTATCACGTCATCAAATCAACGAAGTTGTCCCATTTTAACCGCAGAAATAATGTTCATATCGGTATTCAGTGGTCAGATCGATTCCTTGTTATCCTCTCTCGCCATGGGATCCCCTGACTTATTTCTCTCACCAAAGCCGAGAACTTTTACGGTACATTTCGGAGACACAGTCATATACGCAAATGGTTCCTTCAGCAACATTTCCTTCCTTCTCAAATGCTCAAAACCCAGTTGCATTTCTATAAGGAAGCAAAAGAGTTCGTCTTTCAAGCACTGAAGAAGCGTCAAAATACGGTCTTCTAGTTCCGCCCAGGAACCCATTGAAGCCCAATTGAAATCGTAGGATCTCTCACACATTTCACGAGCATCCTTTCCTTCATTCTTTCATCGCCCTGACTGTGCAGAACTCGAGGATTAACCAAGGGGTTTGGTATTCCATTTTTAACGTTTCTCATGCCACTTCCAGGTGTGGTAGAACCAATCCTAGCTCGGAAGGGATGTGCGGAATGTACCCTACGACTGAAATAATCTTGTCGTGGAGTGATTGTCAACACAGACGATCTGCGAATAGATGCAGAAAGACATGATATCTTGAGATTCAATTTGAAGTGTCATGAAGTCCGTGTGGAAGCCGGAAGCCGATGAAGGAGAAGAAGAAGAAGATTCCTCTTTGGAATAAGAAGAAGAGTGTTGTCGTGACGCAGAAGGAGGTTGCAAACAAAAACCGTTCCACAAACAGACATCATGATGATGATGTTGATCATGATTATCATGCAGTCGCTGTGGTTACTGCAAGCTCATTTCGGCGATTAAGTTCACAATGGAGTTCGCAGAAGTGGCCTTAATCATATTAATAAAATTATGGATCATCCAATATTAAGTATACAAGAGAGGCAAGTAGGGATGAGTCGGTTACAACTCTTGAAGAGAGATGACAACTCAATTCATAAAAACGTTGTCTCAGGACGATTTAGAAGTAACATTTCATATCATTTTGAATGGATCAAGATGTTATTGTTGGATCATAAATATCGACACTTGGTATTTTGGCACATATCTTCAGTGATAACATAGAGAAGAACACTATTCTCACGTTACATTTGCATTTGTCTAGACCCTTGCCAGGATCAGATTTATCAAGAAAAACAACGGTCAAACCTACAAGATGCCATCAAATGTGAAGTTCAAACCATGACTGAGAAAACCGCAAGTAAGTTGAAATACTCCGTTAACCGGTTGTCGCAACTGATACCACAACATGCATTTACATAAATCTCAATATTCAAAATGATTGCTTGTCAACATAAAAAAAACACAGTTTGTTTTCTTTAAGAATGGACATCTCTACCCGATCCTCCTGTGGGTATTTACATTGTTGATCCAAATTGAAGGGTTAGCACTCAAATTTGCAGAGTCATGCCCTATATTTGAATTCCCAAGTGCTAACGTATCACGAGTGTCATGGGTTTTGATTTGACCCACTATTCAGGTATTCTTGCCAAGGATTGGTTAGTGTACTTATTTCATTTTGAATGACTATATTCTTCGTTCTTGCAAATAACTACTTCTCAGACAAGAGTTAAAAGATTTAAACCACTCTGAGGCGGAAGATGGAAGCTGGAAGATCGTGAATTGTGGACATGAAACATGGGACACTAATAAAATAGACGATTTTTTCACATGGAACAGAAAGACTGCTTCTCAGCTAGTGTATACTTAAGTGCTGTAAAGGATTTATGGCCGACAAAATCCTATCCATTTTGACCGGTCGCAAGAAAAACTGCTTTCTCATGATCCATAGAGATTAAAGTAGACAAGAGGTTATGTTTCAAACGATAACATCTAATAGGCTTGCTCCATGGCGATTGAGACCATATGAGAAGGTCAATCTACGAAGGAGCATTAAATTAACATGTTAATTAGTGCGGGATAGTGAATAGGACAATGTGCTATGAAATGCCATAACCTTGGCCTCTTTAACCTCTATCGATTTGACATGAACATGGCAGCAATGGCCTAAAAGTATCAAGTTTTTGAGGTCGACGTGCTTATTTAGAAAAAAACGACAAACCAATTTCGAATATGGAAAACTTCACTCAAGTTGTCAATTTTCTGGGGTCTAGACTTCATTCAACTTGAAGGACAATTCCCCGAAGGTATCTTAATACCCTCGTTTAATCCAGAGTTGCCAAGTATTTCATAAGTTGGATCAACAATAGAAACTTACTCCCCGTTGGGCATTACTGTCCTGTCTGAAGGAAGAACCTGATTCTGGGTCATGATGGCATTCCATGCACCCACTGTACGTGATCTAACGGGCCTCTGGTGCACTATCAATTTCCATTCCTTCCCGAAATGGACCCTCTTAAATTGCCGAGCTCTCATCTAAATGAGCTCGGAATGATCTCTCGAGATTTCTTCCTGACCTTTTCATCTCCCATTGTGTAGAATCTTGACAGTGAACTTGCACCAAGTTCAAAACCTTCCTACCCACAATGCAAAGCAGAGGTCAAATGGATTTGGGTGAATGGAATCTTGGCTGAGGCGCTCCCAATGCTAACGTGGTCGACGACATAGCTTAGAAAAAAGAACCGAGTTGTAACCATAAATCTGGGCGGGTTTGAACTTTCAATCGCCGCTTCTTTGTTGAACGGAGCGAGTGAGTAGTGTTAGGAAGAAACTAGAAACCAATCTTAGACTGAAGAACAGTTACACGTGCATAGTTGGGTGGGGCAGTACTGGAGTTTCCTCGTCCAAAAGTACGTCAAGTTGAGATCACGATTCATTCTCAGCTTGCTATCCAAGGCCATGGCTTGCCAATCCATTGGTAGGCTTCAATTCATTGTAGAAAATCACCGGTCTGTTACGTTCGTTACATGATCAAGACGAGACACAAATAAATTGTTTGTGTTGCTCAAGGAAGAGTGTTTACAAAGGACAAAAGTCATTTGGCGCATAAGAAGGAGAACAGATATTTATCTGGCCTTGCTCGGGATCAATTGTTTTCTAAAGTAAGGAGAACATGTAGCATCAATTCTTGTTACCGATCAATCACCACCAATGAGTTTTACGTGCTTCACATGGCATCAAGGAACAAGGAAGCATCTGTAGATTTTTGCCCCCATAAAGTCTAATTAAAAACTACTCGTTTGAGAAATCATGTCCCTTGTGATTTGGCCTGATTTGCCGCCACACCTTAAATCACTTCGTGATGATAATAACAATGATTATAATGGCAGCGCAGCTACCAAAAAGTTGCAGATTGGCCATCCATCCTTCTTGACGTCAAAGTGTCAAACTTGGAAGGCGATCTTAATGGGAAAATAATTCGCTCCCCTCCAATTTTCTAGCATCTCTATCCATGAGGAAGTGCGTGTGAAGACTCAGGAGGTCAAGTTCTGGTTAAGGTTGGTTTCTCTGATGACTGGCATTCAAATAAATATGAGTCAAGATGTACCGTAGATCTATTTGAGGACAATGGTGATCCTTATCTTGTAGATCGCTTTCTTCAACATTTGGCTTTGGTGCCAAACAGATCAGATTATCAATAGGCCTAAATGATACCGAGGTTAGCCTCAATGACAAATCTCTCCTCTTTGGGTCCACAGGTGCTAAATTGTTATCTAACCTTGATGTCAGACTAAAATGCTTCGGGTAGAAAAAGCCCTTCAAACTCGAGTCTCAAAATCTAGCCCTTCAAGTGTTGAGAAAAAGATTTAAGGTATCCAGATCCTTAACATTTGGCTTAAAATTTGTGATCAAATATTTCTCCTACATGTAAGATAATTTGGCTCAACTTGACAAAAGAGTGCATGCACTGGGCAATTTAAAGAACAACTACTGTTGTGCTCAAACATTTTGAGATCTTGAATAGATACCAATCGCATTTGCAAAACATTACATAATCCAAGGTAATCTTAAGTGATTTTGCAGTTTCCAGAAAGTGTCCCCATAAACTCCCAATGACGAGCTCGTAAATAATCAAAGGTACAATTGGTTCGACAGCTTAAATCTAATTCATTTGTCATAGGTAGGTGAGATTTTATTGCAAACTAATTGTGCTAACATTCCTCTGAATCTAGATCGCAAACTAAACGTCCATAACGTGCAAATCGTCAACGTCGTCAATCGTAACGTGTCGAATTTCGATACGGTGTCACAACTCTTTGTTGAATGGTCGAAATCCTGAACGGTATCACTATAATAATGTTTAAATGATCTGGTTGAAAACCATAGGGCTTGAATATCAGATCAAACGAGAGGATGCTGCTGAAATTTGTCTTTGTTTGAGACCCCCTGAACTTTTAAGAGATATGGATGACAAACGAGGCCATCGCGATCGTGGCACTGATTATCGAGCTTGCATTCGAACCCAGTTTGATATTGAAATGAAAAGACAGTCAGACAAGACTTGAAAACCATGAAAATCGATTACTTATGGACTTCTACGCCATGTTTGCAATGTTTGAAGTCTCCAAATGCTTACCCAATGCGATGCTGATCAGAATGGGAAGGAATACAATTTTATAGGCCATGATGGACGGCTGTTGCACTCCTCAGAGATAAAATGCGTCAGGTGTAAAGCTTATAGTTGGGGCTTTTGGGTTGGGACCAAATTTCAATTCAGTTGTTACTTCAGATGAAAGTTTGTTTGGGTTTTCGACTCAGGTTTTGCTAACGGATGTTGATGAAAGTTTTCACTCCTTGAGGCGAACCATGATGGTTTGACTGGTCGGAATCCGTTTTAATCTGTTCTACCTGAAAAATAAGAAACAAAAGCATCAGAATCCTAGCTCGTCCTGATTCACGCATGAATGATGAATTTATTAGCAAAGCATTTTCATCTTGTCTCCGTTAATGATTTCCTTTTCCTTTTCTTAGAATGCTGTGTTGTTTAGAGGATAATCAGTCTAGATCTTGGTTGTGGGCTTAGTGTTGGCTTGAATGTCTCCTAATGTCACAATTTTCTCACCCTCTTTGGTAAAACTAGGAAATCCTTGGCATCAAATCAACACTTTTCACTTCAATAGGTGGATGAAAAATGTTCAATTTTACGCGGTTTGTTCCCACATTCTCCGACGTCTCAAACCAACGGAGGTGTTTCTCTCCTTCGCACGTTTTCCCAAGGACTACTCTACCTTTGGACCTGTTCAAAATTATTCAAGCTCACTCTAATACTCCATTGTAACATTGCTGATCCGTAAAAAAAAGCTTCATTTGTACCATAAATGTAAGCAAAAAACGTAAGTATTCTTCACTTCTGAATGAGGTTGCTTTTCTCTCAAGTGTGTCATGAAAATGAGTGCACTTTCCAGTCAGTGAAAGAGCCTCGATAAAAAGTAAGATTCCGTGTCGTCTTTGGCGACCTTTAAGCACATTGGACCGATTACACTTGTGTGTTGACTCTAATTGCTCATGGTCATGTTGGTCGGGAGAGGCCAAATGGTTCTAAATCGCCCGGTCACGAAATGATGTGAAGTCATAAAGCAATAAAAATATCATGGAGAGAAACTCGAACAAAGCCCGTTGGATGATCTCAAGTAAGTTTCAAGCTTCAAATGGTTCCTTTACAATTCATGTCAAGCCTCCAAATTACATGGCAAAGTGGTTTACCGGAACTAGCCAACACGGTAATAATTTGAATAATCAGGGTGACCTTTGCATATTAAAACAATCCATTCAAAACGTTCATCTTTGCGTAGGAAGTGTTGGCTGTCTCATTTTTGCATACATGGATCTATGGATCTGGATGAGCCATCTTCAATCAGGGCCTGGCATTTTTGAAGTATGTTCTGCATGCCCTGTCATGGTGATTTTCCTGGGAAAGTGCAAGCTTGTGCATCGATTCATTGATAGTGGGGTCTGTTTCCGAACCAGGAAGTGGCAAATAGCCATGGCTTCTGCCCAATCAATTGCCTTTGTCGTTTTCATACTAATGCCCAGAAGTGAATATGCCAGAAGATTGCCCAGAAATCATTTTCTAAAATTACCCTTAATTGACCTTGAACTTCCGGACCACCGCAAAATCAAGCAAGCTTTGCCAGTCTATCAAGTAAATGGCGTCTAATAACAAATTACTTGATGGACAATAGGTTGGGAGTGTGAACAACCCTACCAGAAACCGAACCGATGGTCGTCTCATTTTCAGATAATTAGTTGCCGTGAGAATGGGATCCCTGACAACAGGGCTTTTGATGTGTGGATATGCGGCAACGCTGATGTCACGCACGTTTGTCAACAATGCGAAGGTCAAGACACGCGAGTTGGAAATTAAATTAATCCTATTGCTTCTATTGCCCCGATTGAACCATTTTTACCCGCCCAGATATCATGGAACTCCTTTCATTCGAAGGTCCTTGAACTTTCTCACGTATCAGATTAGAATTGGGGCGACCACCCTTTGTTGGTTTGGGTGGTCATTGCCACATTGATTATGCACCATGATTCTAGTTGAACGGACATTAACAGCATGTTCACTCCATAATACGGATATAGACTAGCCATGGACCCCTAAGTCACCATTAATAGAAGAGAACCATAGCGGAAATAAAGAAGTTATAGGGAATTAGTTGGGGTCGGTTTGACTGTGGCAACAGAGGCGTTAAGATTTATTCCCTACCCGTCATCAAAGAGCTTAGGTACAATTCAAGATATGTAATAATGAGTGTCTGTTGTTGGCAGGTGAGTCTCAAAATCATCCTAATGCAACAATGAGTGGCTGGAAAACATTGTGCAGAAATGCCTGGGTTATATGTGTTTAATCCTCCAGGAAGTGAGACGCTCTATTTGTGCCTGTGAATGAGTTCTTGCTCATAAGTACTACGCTTACAAATGATGACCTTGTGGACTGGAACAAATTTCTTTTCAAGCAATCACATGTTTCAAATTGGTAGAAATGTTGTTTTGGGGGAGATGCTAACGAAAACGCCAACTCACTCCAAAGCATATGGCTAAATGTCAGTTGTACAATAAATCTTACAAATCCCCATGAAACGATACTTTTAGAAGCATCATTGTATCAGTCTAAGAATTCGCCCTGGTTTGATTTTTTGGGGGAATAGGAATGCCTTGAAGCCGGTGAAAGAGGTTCACAGTGGAAAACAAGCTCATTTCTCAGAAAGTTGCTTCAAGTAAGGTCAAATGAGCCATGAATTTGTGGAGAAATTCACGAGTACTTTTTCCGGCTTTTGATCAGCAACCAATCAGTTTTGAATCACATTGATCAAAACCTCGGATCAAGGACTTTGGCAAGGCTTTGTTAAAAGTAGAGATCAATTAAGATCACGCAGTGGTGATAACGGAGAGAAAATGTTTTCAGGCAAAAGATTACCTTTTGGAGGGTGGCCCATAAAGTGATTGGATGTCAAGGATACAGTGAAGTGAAAACCGCCAACGACAATGCGTAATTGACTCCCAGGTTTCCAACAATTAGGCCTCAATTGAAAGAGGCCTGTTTAGTTTTGGCTTTGATATCCGTTCTCAAAGAAGGTCGTGTAAGGAAAATGGCTCAAACCACAATGATAGAAGTGGATATCATGGACGGACTACTTAAAAGTTCAGCGGTCTCATCGTGAGTTGAGTTTTCAGAATTCCACATCAATAAAAATTTACTACATGGAGATCTGCTTCAATTAATTTACACAGGTTCTTGGAAGTTCATGTCCAATGTATCTTTGCAGGAATGGAAAAGTGAGAGTATTGTGTACACACAAGTTCAAACATAAATCTACTCTTATCTTTGAAATGGAAATGTTAACCCTGTTTTTTTTATATTCGGATTCCTTGCAAATATTGATTCTCACGAGATGCGTTACCACTAGCAGGGATATTTCCAAGAGCAGTCGATCCTTAAGGTAAACTCTTGACATTTCCCAGAAGATTTTGCACCAATGCCGATCGTTTTTAAACTTTCATGAGAATCACTCCTCTGTGTTTGGCTGTTGCTTCACAAGAATGTCCAATGACACCTCTGCCACACCTGTGTGGGTTTGAAAGATCGTTTTGAAAGGTGGGATGCGAGATTAATTGGTCCACAAGAGAACTCCTTGAGAAGTTGTGGTCAACAAGAACCAGTGAAGGGGCAATGCCAAATTGTCTTGACATTTCTCCAATACTCTATCCATTCTTATGTAACGCATTCTCACACGAGAGCAGAAACATCCTTTGATTCGGGTGGTTGAATCGCATAGTTTCTCAAGTTACGCCCCATAAAAATGCCGCAATACCCACGCTTCAAATGCAACAAGCCAAAATATGCCGGAAAATATGGTATTCAATTTATGTTAGTGGGCACACAAAAGCAGCACAAGATAATGCCAAGTGAAAATGCATGGAAATGCAGCCAGGGAACACGAGTTTTACATACTTGATTGTCGGCTGCCAACACTACATCGGTCCATAAATCCTCCCTAGTCTGGCCATTTCTTATTTGTCTTGAAAATAATGCCTGGGGCTCTTTTATAACCAGATCAGATTGGCCTACAGAGGTTGAAAAATGGGGCTCGGAAATGTTGGCGTGTTCTCTTTCTTGTCCTGGCAGAAAACGAGAACATTGTACTGTTCAGGGTCTATCCCGAGGTCATCTAATTTGCAGGTCTGGGAAAATCACACAACTAAAAGTGAATGAGATATACAGAAGAGGAAAAAGAAGATTCTGCCATTTCTGTCTTGAGAGCCACTGATTTGAATAAAAACAGGAAGTGAGCACGATTTTGAGTGCAAGTCTGAGCAAAACCAGGCTGCTCCTGAGATTTGCAAAGGTTCAAGACTTTTGAGCATTCAAAACTCAGAAACCCTGTTGTGATAACTAAAATGTGCGCCTAGTCAAAGTAAACACAACTGAATGTCGAATAATCGTGGAATGATTGTCCAAACTACATTTGGATCGAGTCGGAGTTTTATAGCCAAATTGTGGTTCTGTGGTGTGGGCTGAATGTTTAGTCAATAGTGTCTGGAAATTGTGAAATAGCGAGGAAAATGGCGCATCCTTTAATGAACCTGTTGGCACACTTTGAAGATCGATCCCGCCAAATCATGGTAATGACTGAAAGATTTCAGAGCTACATCCACATCCTCCTCCTCCTCCTCCAACCTCTCCGCCCTCATTCGCATGCTTGAAAAGCTCTACAAATCTGTTCTAATGGTTTGATTCTGGTCTCAATAATCAAAATGATGATGATGATGATCAGGCTCCTTGTCTGGCTAAGGCTTTTGGAAGTGAAATTCCGGAAGTAGTTCATCATCCTCCACCTTTTTTCAACCCTGCGTGCCCATCATATTCTTTGGAACCTTTTTGCCAACGAGCGGAGGTGGATAAACACACATTTTTATATGCACGACCACACTTGAGCATATTTAAGCATTCGCCAAAGAGAAAGATCTTTTGAATCAAGCAACATGCCTCACTTTGAAACCATAATAGCGTAAGTCCGGTGGGGACTGAATGGAAAGGATTGGACATGATTTACGCCAATTGTTGCCAGTGTTAGCGGCTAAAGGAAGTCATGTGCAGAAAATGACACTTTTGAATTTCGCGCTATGACCTTGATCCTTCATAAAAGCCCACATGGTTCTCGCCAACTGAACCCAGCAGACAGTCATTCTGGCCTGCTTGGTCATCTTAGTACTCATTCCGAGGGACGGACGGATTGAACACTTCCAAATGAGATCACCATTGCTTGTCAGGAAATCTGCATCTTTGCCGTATCATTGAACAAGTTGTTCTGACCATGTTGGTACACATGTTGTGTAATTGGGCCAGAAAGCCAAGTTGCGAGTCCCCAGAGGTCGGTTGAAGTAATTCATCCATGTATTTGAGCCTTCCAGTAGGTCAAAGCGATATGAAACTAGAAATGAGTTTTAGAATGGTCCAACGTACCTCGGTCTGAATGAGCCAAGAAAGTGCAAAACCATGTTGGATTCATAACTGATAGCACCCGAAGTTGGTGGGCAAGATCACATTATCAAGGTGGCTTGGAATTCTTTATGACCACTTTGGCTTCCAAGCTCGGCCCTTTTTATGAATTTTCTGATTACAGTTTACTTGCTTTCATTGAATTTTCAGACACCGTATTTGCCTTAGGAAACCGGCAATTGAAATATTGTTCTTTTGTTGATGCTTTAGGTCAGGATTGTCTGTCACATTTATAGTCAGGCACACATTACATAACTCAATTGAAATCATATTTTTCTTTTGTAGTTTCTTTTAAAAGGCCTGTCTCTCATATTTGATCTTTTATTCAAGACGATTTGTCCTGCTTGGATTATGATCATCATTCAAGAGGGCCCTCTCATAAATGGGTTGAGATGACGCCTGATCTCAAGGATGAGTCAAAGGATTTGAATTCTCTCCAAGGACTCTCTTCAATCTTTAGCACGGGTCTCCTGCCAATACCTCAACAATTGAATGCTTCACAAGGTTAATTGAATTCCTTTTTTGCTCACAACCGACTAATTGGCGTGGCGCACATCTTACCACATTCATAAAAAAATCACATTTGAGCCCTGGAAATTTGCTATAGCGATCTCAGAGATTGTGACGCGATTAGTTACATAACGTGTCACTGAAAGAACTCATAATCACTCCTTCTCATCAATTGCTTGAGAATCTCATCCATAATCCACGGAACCGCCCAACCTAATCAACACTTGATGTTATCCGTGATGGTGATTTGTTGCCCGAAATCTAGAGAGCACGTTGAAAAATTGTCAGATGTTGAATAACCTTGTTTGAAAAAGCATTCAATTCTACGGAAGTGGTTTGGATCTAAGCTAGGTCATTTTTTTGGAAAGCTTCAGGTTCAAAAGTGACTTCGATTTATTTTCCAACCCCCTCCAGCCACTTTCAGAGGAAAGGAAATGGTGTACATGTTTCCGAAAGAGTGTTTTTTGCTATCCCGTGAAATCTTACCATGACAAATAGAGTCAAAAGTCACTGAAATGAGGCCAAGAACTCAAAAACTGTAATTTGTTCTTATTAACTTCAATTCTATCTCGTCTTAGGGAAGAGATATTTTGTTTACGTTACTCCCTTTTGAGCAACCAGCGTGAGCAAATCACCAATTTTAAGGGCAAGTGCTAGATCGTGATGAAAGTGAGGGTTGATTATTTTTTCAACACAACGGTTGGTAAGTCAGGATTTGAGGCTTGAACTTGAACTTGAGATTGAGGAGGGCATTAAAAGAGAGGCAAGAAATTGACTTGAGGGCACAAAACGTGAGGCTGTCGGTCCCCTCTATTCAATTACAATGCAGACCTCACAAGGCGGTCTGGTATTCATGAGATGGATGGTTTCCTATCAATAAACCACAGCCGACTTGCTTCTCATTTTCCCAATGCCGTTTGTTGTAAATGAACCATTACTCTGGATTGAACAAAGAGCCGTGAGTGTGAAAACGAGAGACATGTTGTAATCCTGTAAGTAATCCTACACAGGGAGGCGAGAAGAGGGACAACTTCATTTGGAATTGGAAGCTGTTCACATCTTTCCCTTCCCGTTCCGTTCAACCAAGCAAAGTTGTGCAACTTTTGAGCCCGTTCGGTGATTAGCACTTCTCCTTGCCAAAAGTTTCTCTTCAAAAAGGTCTGGTGGACCTCCCAAACAAGCCGAATTCCTGATCAATTGATAGCAACATGTGAATGAAACCCAAGACAATGTCTCTCACCTTGACCGGTAGTTTCTCCGCTCACAACCTCACTCAATAGTTCACTGTATATAGCAATCTGTGGCACTTTAAGCGGTATGAAGTCAAAGCAAGAAGGTCAGACACCACTTTCGCAACCTGACTCTTCAGGCTATGAGTTTTGTTGGTCGTTATTTATGCCAAAAATGAGCCCAAGTCCTTTCTGTTTTCAAAATGATCAATTCTACAAGAGGGGTTTTCTCTTTGAAGACCAAAATCCAACTGACATGACAATTCCTTGGCAGAGCGAGCGTCACAGACTCCTAGATTGCGCGGGGAAGAAAAACGACGTGTGCGAGGCCTCAGAGATGCGGGTCTAAAAAAATTACAGCATGGAATGATGCTTGTAGGTACGTATGCACGTACTACCCCTAGTATTCAGTACACAGCCTGGTGCTCTATGTACTGTGTACGTCTCCGGCCTCCACCTGTTTGGTAGCATGGCAAGTAAAGGGCGTCTTCTTATGAGTACCATGGACTTAAAACTGTGCTTTTATGTATTTTTTATCTTAAATTTATAGTTCAAAAGCTCTCGTTTTTTAACGTATGAAAGCCATGACGTTGTAAACAAACTTGATCGAAAACAACTAAGTGATGGATGGATCTTATCTCTACTGTCTGAATCTATGATTCTGATAATGGTTCGCATGCTCAACTTGCTTTAGTATTCGCGACGATTTTGCCCTTTTCTGGTGGGAACGCATGCAAAAAGTATCCTTTCGAGGGGACATAATACAATTATAACATTTAACAGTTCCGAGTGGACAGGCATTGTACATACTGTAGGTACAGTGTGTGCTAAGTCTAACACCCGGAATTGAGAGGACATGCAAACTTTGAGGTGGACGGAACTGAATTTTAAACAGCTAAATGAGAGCAGGGTTAGGGAATGTCTGAAGAATCCATCAAACAGTTATTGACAGCCTCCACCACGTGAATCAGTTGAGAGTGTGAGTAATAATGCGCAGTATGTAGTTGGTGTCACTTCATTGGAGAAGTAATAGGATGTGCATAGGAAGCGCCATAAGTCTCGGGGAGGTTTTTTTTGTTGGTATGAATGGTTCTCTTCTCACTCAAGGCTAAGATTGGTCCATAAATCACGACTCTGGTTGAGATTAAAAACGAAAAATCCCTTACTCACAAGTCCATCTTCAATTATTCAATTAATTTCCGCTCCAACTTGCAATGGCAACTCTCAAGATTGCTAATTTTTGGCGCATTGGAAGCTTGTCAGGTTTCATTTGGAGGATTATCTACGTTCAAGCTTTGGCCAAGTGCCATTGAAGCCAATCACTTTTTTGAGCGTCTTCACTTGAAAAGATTTCTGGGTTACATGGCTCAAGTTTGAAAAATTTGTTCGATTAGAGAGCTCCATTACCATGAATGACTTTAATTTATGTTTTTACTGATTTCACATACTTAACCTTATCACTTACATGTTAAAGCACTTGGAAAAATATCATGTGCACTTTCCCATCGCCGACTACAATTAGATGACAAATCAAATATTTCCAGAGGCACAAATTTCCTTAAACTCACCAAGTGATCCGTGATTAGATTCTTGTTAACACATTTCAATGCGAATAAACACGTGCCTTACTATCAGTTGTTGTTTTTTGAGTCAAGGAAACGGAAAGAACGTCAAAAAATGTTGTAATGGTTTTATTGCTTCAACAATTAATATTTTACATAAACTATTTTTACCATCATTGTCGTTAACTGGCTTCATCCAGCTATGAAAAGTGTGATCCTATTTTTTATTTTGAGAAACCGACGGAATTTGTAAATCCAAATTATGAAATGTATACGTGTTGAAGTAACCCTTCCAATCTAATATTATGGCAATCCTAGAGGGTTGAGCAAATTGAATGTCTTACCATGTCCTGTATGCTCAAGCCCACAGAACTATTACACAATCAACGAGTAAAACAATATTATATGAGAACAAGTTTAACCAAACTTTTAACAACCTCAAAATTTTAACGTTCTACTCTAGCGGCAATCTTGCATTCCATTCAAATATATTCACTTTTGTTTTTACAGTTCCATGGAACAAATTAAGCCGAGAACTTTCGTTGAACCCACTCAAATCAATTTATCATTTTAATGGTGCAATCTTTGAAGGGGGTGCAAACGGTGCAAACATTCGTGGTGGTTAAGGTGAACGGCCTCCAAGTTCAAAGCTTCATTGAAGATATTTTCCGTTCGATTGCAAGTTTTTTGTACTCCCTTCAAATGTGACGCTTTACATTTCTCCCCCAATTTTATTCAATCTCTGTTGGAGTTTCAACAAACTTGACCAAATGCTGCCTTTGACTAGAGTCATACCCTGTCAAAGCATTTGTAAGAAACTTGCAGTTATTTTTGTTTGAACATTCATTCGCTCGCATTTCCCAACTTCTGATTACGCTCTGTTAGCTCTAACCATAATCAAAAGCGTGAAACCACTGTCATAACATAGGAATCTAATGTTCCTCAAAATTCCATGAAACTTTGGCGCAGAGAATAAAAGGAAGATGTAATTTCCAAGAATGGGATCAAATTGAACCATCGAGTTGATTCACGATCATGTCAACAAGCATTGGAGATCGATTCTTAAGTTGGCATGTCTGAGAGCAGTAATCAACCTTTGCCCTCCAGGTAAATTATCAGGAGAAAGTGCTGTTCCCATTTGTCGATCTGAGCCGATAACTATCATAGAGATTCCTTTCATATCTTAAAACCACTAATGCGCAGGACATCCAGACAAGAGCAAGATTCCGATAGAGATATTTCTTAGATTGGTCAACCACAAGGCGTCATTCTCAGTCCATTTTGGGGGTACCCAGACACTCTGTTAGGGATCTCGCTGACTTTTCCTGACAATGAGCCAAAATCAAATAAATGGATTGGAAGTTCAGAAAAAGGATGAGAAGGATGTCTGCATATTCATAATTTGCAGATTGACCAGATTTGTGGATGAATCCAGTGGTCGATTTACCGGATCGGTTAAGGTTCTCTGATACGGGAAGGATGTTGTGATCTTACAAGATGAGAAGGCGTGAGTTAATATCAGTTTGCCACGATGTCCGCTACTTTTGTGTGGATAAAATGTGACATTTCCCCAAACGCAGGCTTTATCGGGAAGTCTGCAAACAAATTAACTTTTTGTGGGCAAAATCTCAATCCAGGTGGTGGAAGTGACGAATCGCGACATTCAGCCACACTCTAGTTTATTCTTGTTTAGTACCCAGCCTTTTAAGAGGTACAGTATGTAAAAAGGAGCTACGTCAACAAGAAATCAGTTTATATGTAGGGAAGACTTCACTTCCGAGTTCAGTTTAGGTCAATGGAAGAATGTATTGCTCAAAACCTTTGACCCTTTTACAATTTTGAATTGAGATAGAATATCCTCAAGAAAGGTAGAAACACTGAAAGGCATGACAATCTCCTTGTCTATTTGTCAACCAAAGAAGGATGAACCGATGTGAGCAAGAGACGTGGCCCACTGATGTATATTCAACAAATGATCGTGCTTTGCATAATGCATTGAATATTACCAGGTATTGAATAGTGTGTACACTGCCAGTTTTTTATTTCACTCAAGGGAGTGAGGAAAATTGGGGGTACAACCATATAAGGTATAGTCAATTAACTTTTGGAAATCCCATTCAGTTCCAATTTATTATCATCATAACTATTAAATTTGCCAACCAAATGTATGTTTTTGTGGAACATTCATCATCACATAAAAATTGCAATAAAAATAATTAAGATACTCTTGAATTAACCTGGAGACTCTTTAGGTCTTAATTTTGAAAATTGGTCTATTTGATATTAGAGTTTTTGCTATTTAAGGGGGGAATTCAGGGTGATTAAGAAGCTTAGCTTGAGAAAAGTAGGTTGTGATCAAAACACTATCATAGTATGGTCAGAATATTAAATAAGAAGAATGTAACTTAATTTTTAATTTATAATGAGCTACATCCCATCTCTAAAAATTGTATTAAATCATTACTTAAACATGTGAGAATATGAAGTCCTGCCAAACCATCCACGTTTTAGAATTTAACAATGTCGTTTATGTTGCGAGACTTTTCGTGAGGATGGATTGTACGGTCATTGTATTTGATTCTATTATCACTCATGATGTTTGACTTCGGATCTTTTTTTAATGCCCCCTCCCAACCCTGTAAATTTTGTAAACAATGTGTGTGGCTGGTTGAAGTTCCGATTGCTGACAAGTCGCAGTCTAAGCTCAGAAAAGAGCTACTTGTCGAGATGTCGAAGAAAAACGACCAATAAAGGTGAGGAACCGCGGAAAACGGAACCTTTATTAGAGGAAGACTTCTCTCTCGCCTTCTTCACCTTCTGCTCCTTGTTCTCGCCCTTACAGTAAACCCGAACTCGCTATTCACGGAGGTATCAAAATGCATCCTTCTTCGTATATGATAACTAGATGGAGGTGGGCGGGAAATGAACCTTAAAGTACACTAAATCCAAACAACTCTGTGGTTTTCTAGATCAATCATCCAATAAAAGATGAAACATTGCACTTGACACTTAATAGCGACGTATGTAATCCAATAATTTAAGATTTTGAGACAAAGGTTGAACAAAACGAGATGGAAGAGCCGTGATAACGTTAATAACATATAATAAAAGAATGAGAAGGCTGAAAAGTCCCCAAATGCTAAGAGTTAAATCAGTATTTACCCTGATAATGGGGCGTACTTTGAGCACATCATGGTAGTAGAACAAAGCCAGGACATAAAGACTATTACATACAAACGGTTTCTGGAACGAAAAATTAGACAGCATTTGTACACTATCTTGAGTGATTTACTTGATCTCACTCAATAACGTTGTGCGTTAAATATGAAAAACAAGGTGTGGTCGGGATGAAAAGGTTAACTCAAATGGTTTCGATAAATGGGATTGCAATTCACAAAACAAAAAGAAATCATCACTAAATGACGCTGAAGAATATCCTTTGAAAGCATATTCAAAAATGGGTGAGCTAGAAAACATGATGTGAAACAAGAGGTGATAAAGCCATTTCTTTGAGGCTTTAGAGGACAAAAAAGTTGATATGGTATGACGGAAGCTCGCAATAAGTAAGCAACTCATCATGAGTGACTTTTTTTCTACCAGAATCAAAAGCAAAGTGGTGGAAGAACATCAACAACGAGGAGGACATGGAATGTGGATGCACTAATAGGTCATGAGGCTTTTTGAGACATTCACAGTAATTCAGAGGGGCTTTGGGCGTGTTTGCCATCATTGCATTGGTGAATGGAACAATTTGTCGTGGCTGTTATTGTTGTTGTTGTTGATCTGGGGATGCAGGAAGTACAAAACGATCTTGTGCAAATTTGGGATGCTCTCGCTAAGGAGACGAAAAAGAAGAAGAGGGAGGAGGAAAATTCATGAAATGAAACGAAGACGGATTCAGTTACAGACTTCCTCAAAACTTCAATGGAATCGACGGTAAAAAAGGATGGGGATGACAGTTAGTTAGGGGGAATTGCAATTGGCCAGATGTTAGTACTATAATAACGATCTGGCATCATTAAGGGATCTGGTTTGATTGAACTTTGTGAGAGTCAATGGTGGACATTTCTCGGCAAATTGTTCATTCATTTTTGATTGCTTGATGAATGAAGGGTTCTTAAATCTTCATCACATTTTTTCCATGTTGATTCAAAACATCGGTTAGGCACACAAAAGTTTCAGGATCAAATGAAGATGAATTGGGATATCTGTTGGATGACTATAAGAGAGTGACAAAAAGTGATGTGAATTAACTTTACCTTGATCAAAGCACCTTCCACGATTTTCAATTGTTTTGGATTAAAAATTGGACATTTTAGCTGTGTAATTGATGAGTTTTTCAGTTACAACGTACCAATTACTTTCAATAATCTTATAAAAACCATCTGACTGTAAGAACAATTTGGCTGGTATGGATGTGTTTACATTGGATCAATGTTTTGGACTGAAATGTCATAACCAGATATATTGCCAAAAAATTAAGTGGTTTTTGGAATTATTTTGAGAAATAGTGTTATGAAATCGGATTTTTTTTGGTGATTTTCTCATTAATTGGAGTATGAACTGACCTTTTCTTATACTCCTATCATCTGCAAGTCTTACTTCATAGCTTAGAATGACTGAAAAACTAAATACTTATTGTTTCAACTATCTTCAATCCTCTCTGCTTTTTTTTTTCTTTTTTCGATTTTGTCAACCTTTCTCAAGATCATTTTGAAGGCATTTTTTTTTTTGAAATTTTCCCAATTTTGTAATTGCATTTTAATTATGATTCAAAAGTATTTGGTGGCCTCGAAGAGAAACTAAACATCTTTTGTTGCATGTATAAAATAAAATGTCGCCTTGTTTCCTAACTTTGATTTTAATCGTTATACTAACCTTTTTCCGAAAAATATCAACGGAACAAGCAATTTTCCCACATTTTTTGAAAATTCTGCCATTTTTGTAATTTTGGACAAAAATCAAAGATTTTTGTTATAACATCTGGTGGCCCTGGTCATACAAGGAGTCTTAAGTGCCTCGAACTCTTATTGTTAAAAAGCGCGTCTTGCCGGTATTATGACTTCGTTTTTGGCTGGGTAAAAAATTGAAATCAAAGCTGAAATAGCCCAAAGAGCTTTTAACCTACCCTAAAGTTTGACGGAAAGGGGGCTTAACCGGAACCGAAACCCTATTTGTATTCTTTATAAATTTTAAGTATTTGACCTTCATCATATTTTTATCTCCATGAATGTTGATGTCTTTCGTTTGTTCAAATACAAAATAAAATTCCGAAGATTTCAATTCTTTCTCTTTAAAACAAATGATAATCTTGAGGCTGATTCGTGACTTAATTAACACGAGTAGATTGAATATCTTTAAAATCTGTGCTCTTTGACCAAACAATTTCAGATCTTGAAATGAGCAATGAGGTTCGATCGCTGCAAAAATAATTAGATGGCGTTTAGTTTTCGTTAAAATGGACAACAAGAGAGCCCTCTGGCAGTGAGATTTAGAAGAAATTCAAAATGAACGAAGCGCTAACTATTGGAGGTTGCGTGAGCTTGTTTAACTTAACTTCAAAAGAGAGTGTCCACATGAAACATTTCTGTGCTCGTGAAATTGCAAACTATCTTGCGTCCGTGTTGTTTTTCGCATCAAATTTGCCTCTCTAAGTATTGTTCACAGTCTTCTTGAAACTCTTGAAGGTTTGGCGTGACCAGACTTCACATCATATTTCTTAGTATATTATTCTTCAACGTTAACCATTTGTATTCTTTCTTGACGAAGCTTCCAGCACCTTCAACTGGATACCCAAAGAAAACATGTGTAAAATGCAAGGAGTACTACAATCCCATCCTGTTTAAAGAAAATTCCGTCCCTGGGATGTCGGGGATAGGATGAACCGGAACTAAAAACATTTTCTTTGATCTGAATGTATGATTGGGTGAAGTTGTTTCGGTGAAGTTACAAAATCAGTTTTATTATTTTCTATTGTTTTATCTTATTTTTCGTGTTTGGCAAACCCTGTTAAATTTATATCAATCTAAATGAATTTTTTATTGAAACATTGCTGTTTTTGGAACTTGTCAACTATTCATTTTTTTTTCAGAAAATCCCGTCCCGTGATCCCATAAAACAGGTTTTGATAAAGTATAAAGAAATCCCGTTTGTCCCCTTCTGGGAGGTAGAAAATCCTGTCCCAGAATCCTTGACAAAATAAAGAAAGATGGGCCAAATGAATTCAACTGCACACTTGGATATGAATTGAACCCCTTGGATATGTGTCATGTTTTGGTAGGAAAAACAACTGATATAGGTATTTAAGGTTGACCAAATAAGGTGGCTAGGGAGAGCACAATCAATTTACTTGTCATTTTGTAAATGTTTTGAGCATAAGTGGTGGTTCATTTTTTCTTTTTCTATATACATAAGTGCCACACCTAGGTTTAATACTACTGATGGAGCTCAATCTCGTTTTCAATTCGCTCAATCATTTTTGTGCGCGCTAATTCGTTGTGACGGTAAATTTACGTAACACTGTAAATTTGTCACATCTTTGAAAATGCATTCAGTCATAAAGAAGACCCAAAAAGTACCCCTATTTTTGGAGATTTTTTTGCGGATTTTTTTATTACCGCTACCAGGAATGCGATTCCCTGTAAATTGAAGGATTTCTCCCGACAGCTTCAATCCGACCCCCAGCAGGATTCGAACCTACGCCGTCTGGGGAAGCACTTACACTCGCAGATTAAAATCAGATTGAATCCTATCCACGGCGTTAAATTTTGCTGGACAAGTCATTTTTGAGTTCCAAAGACATTTGAGACCACTTTTAAGGCGCGGAGCCAATGCCGCATCTGTAATCGATGGCTGTTAATTACAGTAGGTCACGGGCCAAAAAATGATGTATGGTCACGTAATACATGCTTAAACACAAATTTATGAACATTTTCTTTCGTATGATTGTTAGACACACTAAGATCGATCATGGCCTAAAAATTGGTAAAATCTATTAAGCTGTTCAATTCTCAATGGCTATTTTCGAACACAATTCTCGAAGGACATAATCGGACTTTTGTTCAACTGAACTAGACCAAAGGTTCAATAGATTTCGTCAATATTTCAAATACAGACAACCAAGACACCACCTTAGGAGTGGACAAAAAAAAGAAATTCAGAAAATTATTTTTATCTCTGTTTTAGTGACATTATATTAACTTTTTGCCCGTGACGTAATTAACAGAACTCGATTACACATGCGGCGCGGCATTGTCTTTTCATCTCAAAACTGGTCCCAAATATCTTTCAAACTCATGACTCCAGCCAAATTAAACGTCGTGTATTAGCAATCAACACTTCCTTACAAAAAAGAATCTGATTTGCGCCATTTGAGGTGTTTGCATATTCGTCGAAATTAGGACCCAGTTTCAAACTAATCAACTGCCAAATGTATTACACCGTCCAGAGAAAAGGGCAATACCACCAAAATTTTACCTTGTGTGCTATTTCAGAATGTGAAGCAAAAACTCTGAAAATGTAAGATTTTCTCGGAAACAGCTATGCACTCGGTGTTTTTCTGTGAAATTTCCGTTGATTCCGCGATTTGAGACCAAAAAAGCGGTTGTTATAGCCTAGTGTCTCTGGATATCCGTGTTCATTATATCCGAAAAAATCACACAAAAAATTTAGACCGGGCAGATTTGTTTGTTTTAGGCAAGAGTCCGTCATTTTTGAGTCGGTTATATCCGATTAGGTCAACTGTACTTTAAATTCAATATTAATCTATCAATTGTTTAATCTTTTGCCCGTTAGTTTTTCTTTGGGGGAATATGTAGGAGCTGATCTTCTAGGTAACAGCATAAAAGCAGGACTAGATAAATTTTTATGTACAATTCCTGATCAACGCACCATTCAAGGGTTGTTTAGATCTGCGAACAGAAACTCTTTGGTAGACCAAATATCATGTGTAATGTTTGTTTGCATCATAGCATCAATTGCATAAAATGTTAATTTTATGCAATAACGTTCATGATTTTTTTTACAGGGAATCCCATTCCTTGTAGAGGAAACAAAAATCAAGCGTGCCGGCAAATACAATCGACCCATCTTTCTTTATCATTTAAGTGTTATGGGACCAATCGTTCAGGAGGACCTTTGTAGTGTCTAATTTGCTCTTTGAAAGATGCTGAAGTATCCAAAAGCAATAGAGGACAAGGACAACGAGGACAAGGAGGGGGTGCGAGGTCAACTCAAGCTTAACAAAACAGAAAATGTGATTTCAGAATAATCCCTAAGTTTGTGGCTGTCTACAGAATCCAATCAAATGCAGACTTACACCTTTGGCATGACCTTGGCAAAACAATGATATATTGATCACTGAATAATCAAGAAGTCCACCACAGAGGACTTGGGGGTCTTGTCAAGGGTTTGGCTTTTTCAGGAAAGTATCTTAAACTATCTTTATCTAGATTCTTTGCAGAAAATACTATCTTATCTAGACACTTTGCGGAAAATACTATCTTATCTAGATACTTTGCGGAAAATACTATCTTATCTAGATACTTTGCGGAAAATACTATCTTATCTAGATACTTTTTCGAAGTATCTTGAACAGGTCTGAAAGTGACGCATTGTCCCAATCTACCCCTCTAACCTTGAATGTCGTCTTTCTCAGACATCCACTTTTTCCAGTTGTTCATGAATGTAATACTACTTGTAGTAGCATTTCTTCACCGTTTTGGGTTAGATATGGATGATTCAAATTCATCATCTGTTTTAAAAATGTTCATTGTAGCGAGAAGGTGGCATCTCCCTGCCCATTAAACTCAATTTTGTGGTCACTTTCAGTAACTTGTTCTTTCATTTCATGAAAAACTGAAAAATTCATCCATCCATCGAATAAAAATACATTTTTACAACCTGCATAAATACCTGTTTATAACATGCATCATTTCACTTACATTTTTGTGGATATTTATGGATGCTAAATAGCAATTTTTTACTGAACCCTACGCTGAGAGGTCGTTTGAACTTGTTCTTTCATTTCATGAAAAACTGAAAAATTCATCCATCCATCGAATAAAAATACATTTTTACAACCTGCATAAATACCTGTTTACAACATGCATCATTTCATTTACATTTTTGTGGATATTTATGGATGCTAAATACCAATTTTTTACTGAACCCTACGCTGAGAGGTTGTTTGACATTTAGATATGTATTTTTTAGCCACACAATAACCTTGTGTGTTAACTTTAACTTTTATTTTTTTAATGCCCAATACAAAAGTTCCATTAAATCATCACATTTCTCACAAATCAGCTTCGCTCATTCTCAACGCTTTGAATGTGTTTTGGGAGGAAAACAATACCAATTTTAGAATGGCAAACAATGGCGTCTGATTGTAAGGATTGATTAGACTTTGGGATGGTTCAAGTCTAGAATGGGAAGCCCACCATCCGTGTCCCCGGTCCATAGTAACTGGGACCTTTGGGAGAGGAATCAACCCCCTGGAGTGCTAACCATCCCCTTTCTCCCCCTGTCATGAAGTCAAAGCCAGCAGCTACCTAGTTATTTGTGGCCAAGTCATGCTTCAATAACGCTGGTTTCCATGATGGTTGCCCCTTCCTCCACAACTTACCTTTACCAAGTATACTAACCATCCGCCTCATCAAGCACAGTGTTCTAGGGCTTTGGCCCAGTGCTGAATACATTGGCCGGGCCAATTATACCTTGAAGAGCGTTAACTGGCCCTCTCCATCGAGGTTTTGGCCCTCTCCAGGCTTGCTTGCCAGTTAACCGAAGAGTGCACGCGGCGTCTTCGCGCTGTGAATGAGTCTGTTATTTCAATGTTTCTGATACAAAAGTTGTTTCTTCTTTCCCAAAACCGGCCCCAAAGCACTTTTGCTACAAAAGTATAACATTTCACCATTTAAATAACTTTTTGGACATAATTCAATCTTCATAGAGACGTTTTCTAAAGTCATTGGCGCCTTTTTTCTTTCCCTCCCAACCTAAATAAAAATTGGGGCAAAAACTTGATACTTATGTTGTAGGGCCCAATTTTATCCTTCTGAGAACAACGATTAAAGCACACTATTCAAGTTTTGTAACAATTAAAACACTTTCAATAACAAGTAACCTCCGAAATCGTGATAAATAGTGCTATGGAGCTTATGTAGTGCTTTACAAGAACGGACCTGAGCGAGTAGCGGTATGCTTTATGAAGTGTCTCCTGCTCACTCTCTTACTCGCTCCCTTACGTAGGTCCAACTACTACTTTGTTGGCTACACAGCACATGAGCATTCAGGTTTAGTAGTCTTTGCTCTCATCCAGCCCCTGGAAAGACGTTCAACTAAGTAAAAAATTGACCTGGGGTAGTCTATGAACTCTGCAAACCGCGGGACCAAGTGCCTTTGTGCTCTCTTAGAGCGAGCAATTAAATCTGGAAATCTGCTCTGCCAGGAACAGGTCTGGCCAATGTTGTGATTTGTCCCTCCAGATCCTTTGTTTGTGTCGGTGAAAAGTGCTTGACAAATCTCAAAATCCCAAACCAAAAAGGCCAAGTTAATTAAGTGGTTTCTTCCGTAGACCCATGACAACTGGAGGGCTCTTTCAACTTCTCCTTTGTGGATGAACCTGGTACTTCATTAGTGATGTTGGAGAAGTTGTGTGTTCTAGAGTAGTAAACTTCTAGCATTACGATTACCAGCTCTACTGAGGATTAGTTAGAAAGAATTCGTTAGTGGATCGGATTACAAAGTTTCATCCGGGTAACCCCCACAAAACTTTGTCGTCCCAACGACCGAAAATTTGCTACAACAAGAGTTACACGAAGTGCTGTATCTGTGTCATCAACATTCGTGGCCTATTCATCTTAAGGGTGAAACCTTATAGGTTTGAGAGAATCTCGAGGGAGTTACGCCTCTCCGAGTAAGTGATCTTCCGAGTTCATAACCCATCCACTCTGACAGCTTCCAACTTCCAAACTTTCTCACTAAACTATTCCCTTGAAAACTTGCGCATAATTTGTAGAAGAAACACTTGCAACTTTATAACGAATTTTAACTCTACATCCAAATCCCCCTATATTATCTTGCCAACTTCGATCTGGTAAAATTTCAAGTGTTCCACACTTGAGTGTCAGTAAATTTGATGATTTAAAGTTTCGAACGGCGTAAAGTGGTACTCTCAAGTGATCAACTAAGGATTCAACCAACTGTGCAACTTTCAAAAAAATACCAACTATGGTAATATTTAGATCTTAGTTCAATCTTTTTTGACAGGATGGTACTTCTAAGCTAAATGCAACAGCTGTCGAATTGGCCAGTAATCCCTTCGTGTATAATCCATGTTCCTGCAGACTCTAGTTGTGGCTTCATGGATTACCCGACGACTGAAATTCCAGGCTAGACTACGATTATTCAATAGCAGCTCTATTGTAAATGGAGACATATCCTAGGGGAAATGAAAAACCTCCCTGGAGACCAAGATATTGTCTTCCCGAGAGGGGAAAACATGAATCGAATAATGGCAATTTGAGCCATGGCGCATTTGTTCCACACTTTGGAAATATTATGCGATCAAAAGTCAAGATCAGTTGACCACTCCAGAAAGGTTTTATCCACTTTTTGTTCCATTCCCCATTTGAGGCGGAAGATAAGAGACGGCAATTCTTTTTCTCTCCTTTTTCGCTCTTTTCTTTCCCTTGGTTTTTTTTTTGGGTAGGGGGACCAGAGAAATTGTTAAGGAATCTTGATGGTGGAAACACGACACCGTAGACCAAGATATTTTCGTATCTCGAAAGAGCTCTCTGGAACTTGACGTTACTGATAGCAGCCTTTGTTTTATATCTTATCCTAGTATTTGTCTCACCGAGATTGCGTTCTTACAAGCAAACTGTATAATGGGAGCGTAAAAGGTTTTTGAGTTCATGTTATTATGCATTTTTTTTGCTAGAAAAGCTAAAACGAATTGAAAGCAAATACAATTCAGCGATCTTGATTTCACGCACGTGAGCGATTTGACTGTGCCCATTTGTCCTTTTAATGGCTTTGCCGAAACACTTTTGGAGGTTTTCACACCTTCTTCGTGTCCCATCCAAAGGAATTCCAATAAACCTTCTAGTACCTGCTGAACTCTTCCACAGTCTCACCTCTCTTCGCACTTTTCTCTGTCCAAGCTCTGATGATGATGGCCCTATGTGTCCAAAAACGCATTTCGTCAGGGGGAAATGGACCCAAAAGCATTTCATCGCTCTTGTTCTCCTTACTCGAGTGGAAGGCCAAGAAAGGAATTTTGGATCATTTTACCCCATTCAAGTAACTTGAGAATGTGCCAGAATACCAAGCTGCATTCGATATACACTATATACAGATCTCCCAACTCCTTGGATCCATGTTCTCCCGAGCACTCCACTTGATAGGACTTCTTGGGCTCTATAAGTTTTTTACAAACAAGCCTCTTATGAAAGTTGAACCAACATATCAAAAGCAACCACGACTCTTGAAGATGTTTTGAAAAAGAGATCCCACTTGTGGAGATCGAGTTAGATTCTGTTCCAAGATAAGTGTCCTTGGCTTCTAAAGAGTTGTTTACCCTCTGAATTAGGAGCCCTTATGATACTTATCTACCAAGTCCAAATCAAACCCAGAAAGAGTCTATTGTTCGGTTGAGGACAAGGAACATGCGAAAGGTTTGGATACCCGCATCTTGTGGGGTCGTTAGTTGCAGTGCTCCAAAAAAGGGTTAGATTTGGAACTCAGCAGAGAAGCCTTCAGAGTTCCACATTAACAAAAAAAGGAATTGGAGATCTGGTTTTGATTTAGCTGCTGAATATTACTACAGTTTTACACTCCGATAAGCGCCAGATTTCTCTTGTTAGCCAGAGAATTGGAAAAATATGGTCTGCCGGGAAAAAGAAAGGGTCTTGGAAGACACCTTTTTTCTTTTTCTTGTACTAGTATCCCCTGAGGTTTCTTGACCAAGTAGCTCAACACCCTCTCACATCATTATGAGGACCCTCATCAAGGAGGCAAATGGAACGAAAGACCAAAAGAGGGATCCTCCTTTGTGTTCCCATTTTTTCTCTGACCACTATAAAGAACGAGTTTTACACTTCCAACTCACCAGCCAAAAGAAGAGAGCACATTTTAGCTTTTGGTTCGCAATCTGGAGCTTTTAGCTTAAAACAACACACCCCGCTTTGATCTTTCATCCAACTAGAGCCATTAGTACAGGAGAACGCGCAAGGGATTTTGGTCCCAGTCCCTTCCATTAGCAAACGATGAAAAGTTCTAAGTTTGTGAATACACAAAGTATGACTTATATAAAAGAAACTTTCTTCCATTTTAGATCTACTACCTTTGTGAATCATGGAGGTAATCTGTCTTGAGGGGGACCACTCTAATCAAGTACGAACTCTTATGGCTCTAAATTTCACCAAATATGACTCCTCAAGCTTAGAGATTACCCATGAATTCATTGCAATACATTTCTTCACATCCTCCTTCCTCAGAAAGCCTTGGAACTGTTCCGTCTTCTTTCTTCAAAGATCTGGTACGTGACGATGCCAAGAAAGACTCCAAGACGTGGAAATTGTGACTTATTCCATGAGAAGTAGCAGAAATATACCCCCTTTCCTTCTTGGGCAAAAGGGCGTTGGAACGCCAAGCACAAATGAGAGCAAAGCGAGTGGCGCAACGCTCCCGCGAACGATGATCAGATAGGGATCCGCGCCCGCTATGCGCCTTGAACCAGCTTCGCCTCCAAATCTCGCCCAGTTCTCTTTGTGGATTGGCTAGGAGTTGATATCGTTGACGAACCCCGAGAAGAACCATCATTTGGAGGTCTCTTGGGTACTGTGTGTCTGTCGTTCTGTCAATATCTTTTTGAGGTTGTGCCTTTGATAGCTGGGGAAAAGTGTCAGATGTTCGCCAAGTTAGGTGGAACACACTGAACTCGTTTCAATAGGGTGGAACAACATGTGCCATAGATCTTGATTCAGATAGTGCTCTATTGATTGAAAAGACATCTATTCTTATACTACATGCAACCCGCTAAAATGAAGTTGGAAGCTGTCAGAAACGCTTTGAAAATGCTAGATCACGACTTCTTATCCGAGTTCTTCGCCACAGCCATCATGGAATCCGATGAAGATGCCACCTACGAAATCAATATCAGGCAAATTGGAATCAACGACCACATCGATATCGTGAAATTATTTCAGGTAAGAGTTCTTATTCCGCCTTCTTTGATCCCTATAGAATTGAGATTGTCGGAATGAAGGCGTGGTTGATCAAGATCAATCTCAAATTCTTCTAAGTAGCCTCCTCCGTTTCTGAAAAACACCATTTACAACCATCCCTCGAAGTTTTGGTGATCGAGGAGGAGACCAGCTTCGCTTTTGCTTTTGACTGTCATTCAGCGACGAGTAACAACAACCATGAACCATTCATTTTAGGCTAGGCTGGCCAACAAAGGCAGCAGTTCTTTTGAAACCAAACCTATTCATCCTGGTCGAGATATGTATTTGTATAGAGCTCGTCTGAAAAAGCAAACTTGGAGTCAGATGGTGTCAAATAATCACTCTTGAAGGGGTGTGTACAGCTCTGAAGAGTGCTAACCATCCATTGCTAATTTAGGTGCATTTACGAATTCTCACTCGGGATGAGTTGTAACATTTGAAATCTCTCAAATTGGGCTCATTGAATGAATTCGGAAAGCTCCACCACCTGCTGAGCACCGGCATGAGCCCCAAATGTGCATCCAATTCACCTTAATTGGAACTATTGAAAGGGTGTAGAATGGAGGAGGGAGTAAAAATCAATATAGGAGTGCTTCTTGATAGAAGGAATCCGAGCTCAGAAGGAAGATTTCCAATATTTGATTCCGAAATTTCTTTGTCAATCCCTCTTCAAGTTCCAATGTAGAAGCGGAAGCCAATTAAAGACCCTTTTGTTAGAGGGCTTCTTTCTTAGAGAAGTTGTAAAAAGCCATTCCGCCCATTGGAAAGCGAGTTTATTACGACGGAGGAGTCATAGTAAACGTCTTTGGAGGTCGAAATGTCGGCTCTTTTCAGCCTCTTGAGCTGCTATGTTGGCATCTCCTTTTCCAAGCAAATGTTTTTGCTTTTAGAGTTCAACAATGTTGTCTTTGTCATGTTTGCTCAATGTCAAATTGCCTTTGGAGGATTGGAAGATCGGGTGGGAGGGTCTTCTTCTTCAATAAAAGTCTCCAATATAATGCGTCTCTCTGTGCATTCGAGAAATTCGAACTCAGATTTAATTGAGAGCCCTGTTGAGACCGCCAAATGGCTCTTCTCAGCCTCTTATCTTTGTTTAGATACCACTTCAATGGAGCTGAAGAGTTAAGACAACAATCCATTCCAACTATGCTACACTTTGGCGACAACTTACTACATTTTCGACATCTTATGTATACTTGCTCTAGATTTCCTTCATGTTTTGGTAACATGGGATAGATAAAGTGTATTTTTTCATGGCTAAAAGCAGAAATAGTGGAATATTTTGGGCTAAACGTTGAAATAATGAGACAAAATGGGTTGGCCGACATTAGACCCGTTACCATACTAGAGGAGAGTATCCGATTTCTATGGGAAACGAGCCAAAAATGATTTCTGACGAAACACAAACAAACGCGAGGAAACCTGTTGTTTTAACTAACGGCTGACTTTTTTTTCAATTTCAGTCGTTTGATATTGAAAAATACAAATTCATCCGAGTCTCAGAGCTCCAGAATAACAACACCAAGACCTTAAATGGAAAAAATAACCTGTCCTTGGCGGGTCTCCGGATTGATGAACGGGGAGGAATCTACTTAAATCCTTTACTAGATACAAACTCGGCCTACTTCAAGTGAGTTTCCAAATTATGACCAATTAAATCCACAAATTGTCCTCATTCAAGATATTAAATTGTTCCAGATGCTACGTGGCCGAAGACGCCAATTCTCATCAATTGATTGGTTATGTCCTGTTCTTCAACACGTTGGACGAGCGTGCCAATCAAGTTGGAGCTGGAGATGACCCTGTAGCTGTGATTGAGGATCTCTTTGTCAGTCCAACGTATCGAGGGCGTGGAATCGCCACCCAATTGTTCCGTAAAGTATTGAAGGTAAATCGGGCTTGACTTCTAAATCTTCAGGACATATCTATGCAGTTAGCGCAACTGTCGGAAGCTTTCCGATTTAATCCCGGCATTAAGAGCCCCCAAAGACAAGGATTATTCACAGGGGTTATGTGTGTGTCACAAAAGAGAGATTAGCCATGGAAAACACAAAGGTTTTGGAAGTTTTTTCCAACCCACATTGCAATCCCATGTCAAAAAACACCCAAGGTTCGGGATTCAGAGGGGGTTGTCCGACATGGTGAGTCGAGGGGTGAATCCGGGGAACAACAGCTGGCTAATATTTGATTTGGCAGGGTGGTTTACTTCTAGTGAATTCGTAAGTAGGAGAGAGGGATCAGAAGCAAAGTGCTCTTGGTCGTTAAATAGAGCGGAAAATTATACAGCTTTCAAGTTGGAAGTAATCAGGCATAAGGTGCTAGATGTCATTTCTCTTCTTTGGGCCCCATCTCACACCCACTCAGAGTTGAATATTGTGATGCTTTGGCGACCCTGTTAACCAAGCCAATGGAGCTATCAGGTTTCTTTGACTCCCTCCTTGTTTGATCTTCATTTTGGGTCATCAATTATGTCATCCGACTCGTCTACTTCAATTCTCGACCTCTCATGCTGGCTTTATTCTGTCGTGGGAGGGCGTGGCTCGGATCCACTCCCCGCCCAATTGTGTTTACTCTGGGTCGGATGACGCGAGTAACGGAAATTGAACGATTCTCATCGTCGTCATCCTTTGGGAAATCTGACTTTTCTCCTTCTCAATCTTCCTTGCTGATCCATATCCCACGTGAAACACGTGCAAAGTCTATTACATTCTAAAAGAACAAGGGATTAAAACCCACCGCAAAATTGACCTTTTGTTAGAGGGCGCCACGTGGCGAGAGTAAACAACTTGGTTTAAATTGTCATTGTCACATCTTTAAAGCTGAAGGAAGAGCAAAGAAGAACACATTAGTGACCGTTAATGAAAAAAGCAAGGAGGAACATATTATTACCCAGTGCTTTTATGTTTTAGTTACATAGAACGACCGTTCTCATTGTTTTCCTTGTTGAAGGACTGACGAGGACCTTGAAAGCTTTCACAGGGATGTTTGTCGTCAAACTTGGTTCGATATCACTTGGCAGACGTATTCAATGGCATCAATAGCGCTTGATCATCATTCTATCTCTCGCCAATGAATCATTCCCCTCCCTCCTCGTCTCAGTTAGATGTTCTTCTTCCTTTCTTTTTTCTTTCTTTCTTTCGTTCACTCTCCCCTTCTCTTTCTCTGGTCCCTTTCCATTCCATCAGTACATAAAATGAGTGCACTGATTCCAATCTCGGTGGCCGTCGTCGCTCTCTCAACTTCTGATAGCTCTCCAAAAGATAATTGAACGGAGCTGGCAGTGTGTCCGAAAAGTTAAGATCACCACTCTCCGATTCAGAAACATCAAGATGTGGTGCGCACATTTTGCTTGAGCTGCATCGTTACGTCAGTGTGAAATGGGTGTAATACGCTTATGGTTTTAATAGATAAAAAGGGAGGGCTAAGAAACAATGAATATGAGATAAATTCTCTTAAAAAACCTTTGTCACATATAGAGCCCGCATAGCTCAGGGGCAGAGCACTAGTCTCGTAAACTAGGGGTCGTGAGTTCGACTCTCACTGTGGGCAAATTTTTTCCAGACCGAACTTGAAACTCACATAATAAAGGAATTAAGCAAGTGCATTCCTTTTCGAAGTTCAATTACGTACATAATTTAGCCAAAGTTGAATAAGCAATATTGCCCCTCAGCACCAACGCTATTCTCATATCGAGAATATTTCTTTGACAAAAGATGCTTTTGGACAAAATCTTCATTTCGATTAGCAAAGAAAAATCCCACTTAAAAAAATGAAGAATAATTCTAGTTATCAATTATTCTTACTTACAACTATGATTGCAAATCTGCCTGACCAAAACTGTATAACCAGTACATATCCAGTATTCTAGTGACCTAAGAAAAGCTCTCCATAATGGAATAATGTTGCAACTGATAAAGCTTTGACAGTATTTATTTTTCTACTGCAACGGAAATGACTCGCCGTAAACTTCGTCCAACAGCCCGATTTAAGTGGGCCACGTGTCTCATGGAAAGACTCCTTCGTCCCTATCTCTTCTCCATGGGACATCCCAAATCGTTTACTACCAACCTACCTCTAGGCATTGGAACATTCCAAAATAAGGGAACACGTATATTCCAAAAAGAACCACTACAGGGTCCGTTCCGCTGGGCCGGTGTTTACGGCCCAACCACTGGCACCCCATAGAGTGCACGTTAGTTCTACTAGCATCCAAGGTTCTGCTTTATGAGCAAGGATAATGGGGCATGAAGTCAAAATGGGGAGGAGGAGGAAAAAAAGAAAGAAAGGAACAACGGGACGGCCGCCAATAAATGAGCAATGAGCATAGATGGTTCGTGTCTGTGGACCAGTGCTAATCAAGTCGTCATTCTTTGTATTTTTCAGTCGAGTTTGGATCGTGGATGTTTCTCATGTGAATGTCTTCTGATCCCGGAGAGCGCAGAGGGTTTGCGATTCTGGAAGCGGAGGGTGGGAGAGAACCGAATTCAGGGGTTGCTAAATGAGAACCGAGGCAGCCATGAACTCATTGTTGAACTCAACCGGATGGAGATGAAAGCCTTTTTTGAAAAAACTGCTTTGACAGCGGTTGGAACGGGTGCCGTTTCGCCACTGGAGGCGCCACCGTCGTGAGGAAGATCTTGAAACAAAGAGGTCGCTTACCAAATCTTGCCGCCACATTATGATGCATTCAGATTGAAATACCTCTTTAAAAATATGAAAGTTAACGTTAGAATATTCAGGCGCAATTACGTGAGAGAATATAAAATTTGGTCGGGCAACAAGTGCCTGATAGAAGCCATTGAAATAAAAATCAAAATGATCTCTATTCCTAGTAAAGAAAACCATCAATTCTGCGTATATTTTTGCGATATAATAGCCACTTGAACCACATGAAGATCATTTTGAGATTAACTTTTGGATAATAAGATTTTAATTTATGACCTATTTTGAGTTCGAAATGTGAGGAAAGGAACTGAGTATACTGTATTAGGAAGATAGGAGGAAATGTCAATCAGAAGTTTTAAACGATCTAGTTGGTGTTCCATATCTTTTGAAACACTCTGTAGCTCGAAAATTTGACCAAATTCCCCACAATCTAAAGTGAATTCATGAATTCGGTTTTCAGGTTCACAACCACTTTATTTTTCAAATGCTATTCGTTTGTGTGAAGGTCAGTTTCCTCCATGGAGATGACAAGCTAACAATTTTAACTTTTCTTTCCTCACCTTTTCCAAGACTTTTTTGTGGGACAATTTCAACGTTGAGACAACCGTTTGGATGCCCAAATTCTTCTGTATTTTCTCACAGTACTTTGCTTTTGTTTTCTGTAAAGTAAAAGCTAATAGATCCCGGCAAGAAAATGAAGTAAATAGAGCCAAAACTTTCTGGTTCTTTTAACAAATACTAACTCGTACTTTCCTCTTTGCTCCCGGAGCAACAAAAGTCAAGCCAGCTTGCTTTGCATTACTTTTGCATGAAAATATTTGCATGGTAACTGAACTAGTTTACGCGTCACACCTCCGACTGTCTTTTTATGAACAAGTTCAATCCAGTTCATCTTCAATATAGAAAAATCAGACCAATTTCTTTTTCTTTTGAATGATTCATGTAGTCTCAAATGTGTTCTAAGAAGTACCGAGAGAATTCTGGCTTTTCCAATTTGCATTAACTATCTGAACGTACTTTTTGTGTCAAGTGTTATGGTTTTTGGCCGTTCAGATAAAATGACGGGTGCACATTTAAGCTTAAAAAGATTTACTTGCAAAGTGTATAGCTGAATTGCCAATTTTAATCTATTCGATATTTATTTTCTTTTCATTCAAGATTGATGTGGCTTTAAACAAAGTTAATGACCAAAAGAAACGAGACCCTTAAATTTAGACCTTAACTCGAGATTGTACAATTTTGACTCATAAAAAACGAGATCGAAATATCTTTGACCTCAAAGGAAATGCCAATTTCTTCTTTTTGTTTGGTTGGGCTTCGGATGTTTTATTATCGTTTCAGGGAATGTGATCCTTTATAAATAGATAAATGTTTAAAATAATGATATTTAATATTAAAATTTTATTTTTATATTTAAATATTTTTTTCAAATACTTTGTTTATAAATATAAGATATTATAATTATAAATTCATTTACAAATAAACGATATTTGGTCTACCAATGAGTCAGTATTGGCAGATCAGAACAATCCTTGAATAGTGTGTTGATCAAGAATTGTATACAAAAATTTGCTATTTTCTTGCCTATTTGGAATTTTTAAGGCCTAAAAAGACTTTCTTTGGTATAATAAAACTGCACCCGTAAACATGAAGTTGTGTTTTAAGGAGTGGGTAAAACTGGGCAAAACACTAGTGCCAAGGTTATTCCTGGTATAACCCATAGAGGACGTTACCTTCCAATGAGAGATCTCGCAACTACTCTGTTTCAAAGCGCTATCTGTGAAAATTTGTTTTTAAGAATATTTCTGTGTAAATTGAGCATTTCCTTTCAACATGATTGATAAATGAATGAACATATCAGGTATTAAACCGGAGGTAATGTTATCGCAAAGTCAAACTACTACTTAAAACAAGAAAAAAAATCTAAAGACATTCCTGTTACCACCAAGCTTTTGACGTCAAGGAACAACACTTCACAATCTCTAGCTTTCTCCACAATCTACACTTGAACAAGAGAGCTTTCCTCATCTTACATCATCACCTCAAAGTCTATTGGAATCTTTGAACCAAGAAACTGACCTTAGTTTTTTAATCAAATTCGGTGAGTAACGTTTAACACTTGCTCTTAACAATGGAGCTATTACTCGCCAAGCAGCTTTCCGGACGAATTTTCAAGTGTCATCCCTTAAGAACGTTTTCATGTAAGCTACAAACCCTATCCCCTCCACATTCCAACACCCAATAAAACAAATATGTACTCCAGAGACCTAGTTACATAATAAACCTGATAGGTGTCACCCCTTAAAAAACTTGGATATCCATCATATGATCTCTCTCAGCTGTTCTGTACGTTGTTCTTTGGCTGTGTACGTTGACTTGCAGCCAGCCGGCTCCCAGTTAAATAGTAATGCTTTCTTTCCCATTGAAACTGGTCCCTAATACGTAAATACATCGCAGTTGCTACACATCCCTTCAAAGATGAGTGTCTTCAGAACCACTCTATTGCTAAATCACAAAATTACACCCCAATCCTTAACCACACGGCAATTTGTTACCCTTGGAAACCTCAATGGTAAGATATGTTATGCAAGAGGAAACCTTTGATCCCGATTGTCAAGTACATACAGATCGAGTACTAGTACATATGAACAAGCAGCCCAAGTTGCTCTCAAAGTGGTTATTTGGGCGACTCATTCCTGAACTTGAGGTTTACCTGTCAGCACCTCCTTCCACTGAGTGCGATTCGTTTCTATTTTGAGTGAAAATGGGTCTTAGATTTGACGCTGAAGATGGTAAGAATGTTTATATATCTTGGTTGTAATTGCATCAAACAGCTGATTTTTTGTTGTCTCATTTGAAACTGTGACAACAGGGGGAAAGTTGGTTTTTGAACTGTAAAGTCATCCTTGATCACTCTTTACAAGTAGAGATCATGTTAGTTGTCCATTAACGCGCCATGGAGAACCAAATAGGGCAAATCCTGCCATTGGTAGTGTCCAATTCCATAGTGGCTGTGATTATTAGTGCGTTTTGGATTCTGGCCATTCCATGGGCTTCATCTTCAGGTAGAGGGAATAAAAAGAGAGATCCGATTTCGTTGATGAAGTCACGTTTTCAATCTCCATCAAATTTGACCCTTGAAACTTCGTGCCCTTTTTAAATTTGATTCAGGCCAACTGCTTGAACTTATTGAATAGATTCTTTTCAATGGAAGAAAGAATGTCGGAGCAAAGATAATTGTACCCTCCAATATTCGTATTCTCAAGTTGGGAATGGATTCATTAGATTTCACACTTATTGAAGCAATACTATAGGAATGAAGGCGACAATTACTCGGAAGAACCAATGGATGCTCAGCTCACGCAAGATGAACTGGAAATACCATTCACGAAACTGACATTAACCACAGAACCACACGGACATTTCAATTCCGTCAAACATTGCGGATCTTTGAGCCCAAATTTTACTGAACTAAATCTGATCAAAATTTAACCGGTTATCTAATGTGAAGTAAACAAAGAAGACAAACGTCAGATGTCAGATGTTACGTCCAATGATTATGTTTTTATTGTTGGATTTAATTAGCGATGACTTATTCTAGTAATTTGAGGAAGGATATTGCTCGCGTGCCTTCGTGATACGCTACCTTACCTTTTGAAGGGGGAGGGAGGGAATCCAAATGACTTTTACCTTCATTTTTCTCAATCATCCAACTAACTATTGTTCAATGTCTTGCTCAGTCTGGCGTTGAGAGTCCTTCGAGTCCATTGAACATACATTTTCCGTTCTTTAGTGTAATGAAGCAAGTTTCAATGACAATGAATCTTCCTCAATGAGCCAGGTCAACGTACCTAACTTTGTACCTCAGTTGTCCACAATAAGAAGGCTTTCTCATGGGACGTTCAACCAAATATAACACGCAACAGGGCCCCTTTAGTCATAGCCGAAAGTGATGTCATCCGAGTGATATTTGTGAATATTCCCAAGCCTTATCAAGAAGGTTCTTATATAAACTTGCGGACAAAGTACGTACACTTTCAACTCTTCATCATAGGGACGACAAGCTCATTCCTGTGTTCAACGACCTCGGCGTCGGAATCACACCAACAATCGGGTCCCAATCCAAGTTCAACCCATCCCAACAACATGAGTTACAAGCCTTTGGATCGAATTGGATCTCGGCCAATGGCCACAAAAGTGACAGCTGATCGGGGAACATCAGTTGCTCCATCCACTGTTCCAGGAATGGATTATCTCCGAAATCCCAAGCTCTTCAAGGGCATGGGATTCAGTCTTGAAGAGAGACAGGCTCTTGGTAAGCCAATTTTTCGTTCTACTTTTCTTGATGTATTTCATAGTAGTTGGAAAGGCTGACTTTCTCTTTTATTATAGGAATTCATGGCTTACTACCTCCTAGGATCAAGACCCAAGATGAGCAAGTGGACAACTGCTTGAGAAATTGTGAGTAAAGAGTTGACGGACAGGAGTTATGATTTTGATATTTTTGATGGCATATTTTTTTTAGTGAATCGTTATGAAAACAAACTGAACCAATACGTGTACATGATTGATCTGCTGGATCGAAATGAGAGACTCTTTTACAAGCTCTTGTCGGAAAATGTGCAAAAGCTTATGCCCATTGTGTATACACCCACTGTTGGGGAGGCCTGTCAAAAGTTTGGATACACCTTCAAAAGACCCCAAGTAAAATAAACATAAACTTCAGACTTTGGCAAATTTCTCCACATAATCTCGTTTCTGTACATTTTCAGGGTCTATTTATCACTATTTATGATAAGGGACATATCTACGACATCTTGCAAAATTGGCCGGAAAATGACGTTCGAGCCATTGTCGTGACCGATGGAGAGCGTATTTTGGGTTTGGGAGATTTGGGAGTTCATGGAATGGGTATCCCTGTGGGTAAACTCGCCCTTTATACGGCTTTGGCCGGAATTAAGCCCCATCAAACACTGCCAATCACTCTTGATGTGGGAACCAACAACCAAAAGTTCTTGGAAGATGCCGATTACGTCGGAATTCGCCATCGTCGTGTCACTGGTCAAGATTATGACGACTTTATCGACGAATTTATGGACGCCGTGGTTCGACGTTATGGCCAAAACACCTTGATCCAATTCGAGGACTTTGGAAATCACAATGCTTTCCGTTTCCTGGAGAAATATCGGAACAAATACTGTACCTTTAATGATGACATCCAAGGAACAGCTTCAGTAGCTGTGGCCGGAATCCTGGCTGCTCTAAAAGCTACCGATACCAAATTGTCCGATCATACCTTCTTGTTCCAAGGAGCTGGAGAGGCTGCTATTGGAATTGCCCAACTTTTGGCCAAGGCCATGGAGAAGAGGGAAGGTATTCCCGAGGCTGAAGCTCGTAAGCAGATCTGGATGAAGGACTCCAAGGGTCTGATCGTGAAGGATCGACCAGAAGGAGGGATCAGTCAGCACAAGGCACCTTTTGCGCATGAACATGAGCCCATGAAGGAACTGGAGGACATTGTCAAGAAGTTGAAGCCCTCTTGTTTGATTGGAGCTGCTGCCATATCTGGAGTGTTCAACCAAGGCATCCTGGAGGACATGGCCGCTTTCAACAAACGGCCCATTGTTTTCGCCTTGAGCAACCCCACCGATAAAGCTGAATGCACAGCTGAGGACGCTTATAAACACACCAAGGGACAAGTGGTTTATGCCTCAGGATCCCCCTTTGAACCCTTTGAGTATGATGGGAAACGAGTTGAACCAGGACAAGGCAACAATGCCTACATCTTTCCTGGAGTCTCTTTGGGTGTGATTTGCACGGGGATCCATCATATTGATGATGATGTATTCCTGGGAGCTGCTGAAGCTTTGGCAGATATGGTAACACCGGAAGATTTGGCTGTCGGCAGACTGTACCCACCTATTGAGAAAATCAAGGATTGCTCGATCAAGATTGCGGCCAATATTGCCAATATTGCCTATGAGGACAAGACGGCATCGACTTATCCGGAACCTGAAGATAAGGAAGAGTTCATCCGGAGTCAGTTGTACAATTATGAGTATGACGGAGTCAGTGCTCTACCTGAACGTTATGAATGGCCAGAGGAGGTCCAAAAGCCGTTTAGCAAGCTCTAAATTGAATCTTTACATGATCCCCAAGGTCCCAAAAATGCTTTTTGTAAAGTTGTAAAAAATGGAATACATATTGTGTTGTTACTAAGACTGGAAATGAATTTTTAACCCAAAGAGACGAAACAAATCTGAGGTTATTTACAACAATGAACACGAAATTTGGCTGATTTTTGAAGAAAAAAAAAACAATTTAATTTCTTGCCGTGAAATTTCATTTAAAAAAGCAAAGTAATCGAGAACTGGATGGTTGAAAATATCAACGAAAGAATATAAAGGCAACAGAAATCGCATTTAAGAATAAAGAAGGTATCTATTTTGGTCTGCATAACCATTTTGAGGTCTTGAAACTTCTTGAAACTTGACCAATTGCTAAATGATATTATTTGCCACACAGCCACAAGCGCCAAACGATATTGAAATAATGGCAAATTTCCTTACTTGTAACAAGTTTACTGTCGAGTCACATTGTTTGAAGTTGGGAACTTTATAGATTGGGATAATCCAGGAAGGTGTACATCTAAAGCGAGGCCGTTTACTGGTCAAAATACTTTTATCAGCGACATATCCTATGTATTTGACACTTGGACATGTAAAACCTATCACTTTTCGAAAGTAAGGATTGGTGGGATTGGAGTGTACAAGGATTATTTTCCAATGCTTTAAGCCTTTCTTTTTTATGGAAGTATTGACCAAAAGTGCTTGATTTCAAATCCGGTCTCTAAACATCTCATTTGTTAATCACTTCTTGGAGGATTGATTTAAAAAATGAGTCTTACTAGACGTTTAACGAAATAACTTATTATATTTTGTAATTCACCACATATGTTTTTCAAATAATGGAACGATTTTCTTCCTCTATAATCAAGGCATGGAGAGGGAAATCATTTTTTTTCTTCTCTTTTTACGGCAACCGATACATCACTCAACCAACACTGTGGTTCGGAGGGACACCTTCTCACTCTGAAAATTGGGTCGGCGTATCACTCATTATAGCAACGACTAGTTTTTCTAATAAACAACGATTAGCTCAATTCTGCAACTGCTGGCAACAAAATCGATAGCTGCACTCGAGGTTCTGACATCCGGACGCTTCATTCGGGTAGGGTCCATCCTCGATATCGTTGCAATAAGCCAATTTATTGGCCTCGAGCTTGGCACACTCATACACCAGAGTGCTCAAGGTTTCTCCATCCACTTTATATATGCCACTCAAGTCAAGTTCCTCCAAATTGGCTTGAAACACGTGGATAAAAGTCAATCCATAGGAGGTGATGCTGCGACATCCAGACAAGTTCATTTTCTTCAATCGACTTTGGAGAGGTCTCCTTCGTTTCTGGAAGCACGAGGAAAGACACTCCAGGGAAGAGTCGTTCAAATATCGACATCCCGAAAGATTCAGTTCTTCAAGCCAACGAAGAGCACCAAATTTAGCCAAGCCTTGAAAAGCCCCATGACTGATGTTGGTAAAGCTCAAATCTAACCGTTTCAGATTCGGGCAGTTCTTAAGCATTTGTTTCACATGCCGATTATTGAGGCCTTTGGAGCACGAGCTCACCAAAACACTCACACCTGAGCCGATCTTTGGTAATAAGTGGCAAATGAGGCCGTTCAGAATGCGGTTTTCGGAAGAGGAGATATCCGAGAACTCGATCAAATCCGAACCGGGAGAGGAATGATCACTATTGGTGCTATTCAAGGACTCTGACGAGACGGTAAGACCATTGAGCACCATATCTTTGGCCTTGGGCTCCACATAAGCAAAGGACCACTCACCTCGAGCCCATTGAGTGGGCAACAGGGTGCCCCAAAATCGGGGAGACATTGCCAATTGTTGGCAACGTTTGCTCACTTGTCCGAATCTCAAGAGATCTCGGGCATTGAGATGATTGAGGATGGACACTAAGAGCTCTGATGGCAATTGCTCCAAACTGAGACCATGGGGAAAATCCACTTTAATAGCTTTGACTTGAGTCGAACTTGGAGGCATATTGGAGCTGGAACTGGATGGGATTTTGGTCTGATAGAAGTCGTCCACTTCTTGACAATATGTTTTCCGGAAACGCAACTCTTCCAAACTGGCTCCAAACTGATCATAGACATCCTCTTCACGTTTACGTTTGATGGCTTTACTCAAGCTTTTCTCGGTTTTGACCTTTTGACGGAAAAGAGTGTGTTGTTTGAGCACCATTTCGTTCATGTCCACCAATTCACGGGGTTCGAAATTCTCACTCAAAAGTGGCTGAAATACGGCTTCTTCTTCTTCCATGTGATGAACAAACTCATCGAGGAATTCTTGAATGGATTTCTGAAGCTCTTTTCCATATTTTTCCTTATCAGCTTCAGTCTGCGAAGAATACACTTTCTCTACCAAACGGATCACGCCTAATAATTTGGAATCTTCATGGCAATTGCACACTAATTGGTTATACACCTAAAAAGGGGGAAGATAATCATGAATGAATAACTTGTAAATTGGGGTTGGGCATCGTTCATCTAATATTTGTACACCTAAACAGAGATGATGAAAAATATGCATGAATTTTTAATGGTGGGTATCATTAGTTTTATGATTGCTGAGGCATACACAAAATTGATTGGTGTCGGGAGATTTGCTCCTCTACTTCAATAACGCCCAAAAAATGAATGTGTTAAGGCTTTTACGAAGGAATGTTGCTAGAGAACAAGTCATAAATTCCATATTTGTAACTGCAAAATTTAAGAGAAAAATGGTGTTATTTTAGGTTTAGTCAACATCCACCCGAAGTTTCTTTTTAATGATCATTGTGCATTAACGAATTGAAATGTCCAGTTTGAAGGGAAAAGCCCAATTTTTCTCCCAAAATTTAAATATTCTTGCTCTATTTTTCCAAAATTAGTCTAAACTTCTTACACAAGTAAATAGTGCTGAAAGTAAAGCTTTTCTGTTTTTTCTTTTGTTATGGATAAGAGAGTCCAGTTGAATTCAGCTGGGGATTCTTGGAGCCAATTGATTTGAAATAGGTCAAAACTTACGTGCAACAAACTTGATCCCAAGCCACATTTTTAATTGTGTAAATTTCAGTTCTAAGCCAAGAAAGGATGCTCTCTAATGTAGTAATAATACTCCTAATGTAGTAAACTTGCACGTTGAAATACATAAACCTCAATTCTGACTCATCCCTAGTTATTTGGACTCCAAGAATCCCCAGCTGAATTGGTCTAGACATGGCTAAACGTTTGAAATCCATCTCTACATTCATAGATAACCAATCCTCACCTGTTTGGCTTGAAGTCTGGCTTTGAGTCGGTCCATAATGAAATGGTTCTCAATGTATTCATGACTCTTCATTTCCCACATGGCCTCATAAACCTCTTGCAGCAAGGTCTCCAGGGATTCCGTGTCTCGGGTCGAGAAATCCTTGACCTCCTTGAGTTGTTGGATCTGATCTTGTAAGAGCTCCTTCATCCGTGAATGGGGGATGCGGAACAGATTGGGAACCGTGCCAGGACCCTCCATGGGTGCCAATGGAACCGGATTGGAACTGGATTGATTCATGATGAGGCGAAGAGGAAGGTCAGATTAATGGCCAAGCATGTCGTTTGCTCTAAGGCCTTTGTCAAGGTCAATCTGAACGGGGCAATGGGTGGGACAACCTTGAGATTGGAGGATTAAGAGGAAAGGCCTCAGAAGGTATGGACATTAATCCACACGCACTTTCCTCTCGGAAGAGTGACCATAATTTGCGTATCAAAATTG
>JAAGOF010000182.1:374120-410784 GCA_010645155.1 Tigriopus japonicus | reverse complement strand
AAATTATATAGATGACGAACAGACATTGAATTTGTGGTCCAAAAGTGAAAATGGAACATGGGAACAGAAAAGATAAATTTTCTGTATTACAATTCTGTAATACATTTTATGAATTTTTCTTGACTTTATTCAACTGAAATCACTCTTAGATGATGAACAGACATTGAGTTTAGTTGTTCAAAAATTAAAATGAAAAGTTAGGCAAAATATCGAGCAAAACTCAAATATAATATTGGTTGATCAAGATTCTCGTGAAATAGCAAGTTTATTATGGGAGATCGAATTTTGGAAAAATCATTTCATGTATTTTTCTTGATTTTATTCAACTGAAATCACTCTTAGATGATGAACAGACATTGAGTTTAGTTGTTCAAAAATTAAAATGAAAAGTTAGGCAAAATATCGAGCAAAACTCAAATATAATGTTGGTTGATGAAGCTTCTCGGGTAATAGCAAGTTTATTATGGGAGATCGAATTTTGGAAAAATCATTTCATGTATATTTCTTTATTTTACTCAAATGAAATCACTCTTAGATGAAGAAAAGACATTGAATTTGTGGTCCAAAAATTAAAATGGAACATGGGAACGGAAAAGATACGCAAAATAACGAGCGAAACTCAAAAACAATGTTGGTTTATGAAGCTTCTCGTTAATAAAGAGTTTTTTATGGGAGATCGAATTTTGGAAAAATCATATCATGTATTTTTTTGATTGTATTCAATTGAAATCACTCTCAGACCACGAACAGACATTGAATTTGTGGTCCAAAAATTAAAATGGAACATGGAAACAGAAAAGTTAGGCAAAATATCGAGCAAAACTCAAATATGGTATTGGTTGATCAAGATTCTCGTGAAATAGCAAGTTTATTATGGGAGATCTAATTTTGGAAAAATTATATCATGTATTTTTCTTGTTTTTTTTTCAACTCATATCACTTTTAGATGATGAACAGACATTGAATTTGTGTACTAAAAATGAAAATGGAACATGGGATCAGAAAAGATAGGCAAAATATCGAGCAAAACTCAAATACAATGTTGGTTGATGAAGCTTCTCGGGTAATAGCGAGTTTATTATGTGAGATAGAATTTTGGAAAAATTATATCATGTATTTTTGCTTTATTTTATTCAACTCAAATTACTCTTAGATGACGAACAGACATTGAATTTGTGGTCCAAAAATGAAAATGGAACATGGAAACAGAAAAGATAGGCAAAATATCGAGCCAAACTCATTTACAATGTTGGTTGATGAAGCTTCTCGTGAAATACAAAGTTTGTTATGGGAAATCGAATTTAGGAAAAATCATTTCATGTATTTTTCTTGATTTTTGCCAAGAAGTTCTCTATGTATTTTGTTAAAGTCTTTTTCAATCGTTGCTGCATTCCCATACCCTCCGGTCTAGTCGCACGGTCGTCGAAAGGGGTAAAGAAGAGCGGGAGGCAATAACACAACTTTGAAAAGATGAGGGAATGTACCACAGGCTTCAGGTGCTTTCGATTGATCTTCGACGAGAGCAAGCGCATTAACCTATAAACATTAATTATTGCAACTATAATAATGTTTAACTCTCTTTACAGGGAATCCCATTTCTTGTAGCGGTATTGAAAAATCCGCCCCCCCCCCCGCAAAAAAAAAAAAAAAATAATCTTCATTTCCTTCCCTTCCATGGGTGGAAGAGACTCTTATCTGCCATGAACACGTCTTGGAATTCCTCAATATGCGCGAGTTTGATGGCCTCAATTTCTTCATATGAAGGGTTGTCTTTGATTGCGATAGATCTCACCATCCCCCGATTTGACAAATAAAATGGCGTTGGATAATTATCCAAAAGCAGCCCAATCAAGGAATCCAGAGTGGCCACGCGTACTAGCGCGTTATTATAAGAGCCGAGTGTAAGTGCTTCCCCAAACGGCACAGGTTCGAATCCTGTTGGGGATCAGATTGAAGCTGTCGGGAGAAATCCTTGATTACAGGGAATCGCATTCCTTGTAGCGGTAGTAGAAAATCCGCAACCAATTAAAAAAAAAGCTTTCGAGGTTTTCCACGATAGCAAGAAGTCCCTTATGTCTGGTGTGACAAAGGCATTAATGGACACGGTCCTCTCAAAGAACGTAATGCTCATGGTGACGGTACCAGGGCACGTCATTTTTGAATCGTTGGCAGCCAGAATTCTCTGGAATGATTTTGTAAACTTTGAGATGCCGACTTGGGCTAGAATTTTGGCGCCGATCAAATTATCATCAGCCCCCTAATCTGGAAGTGCTATAGTATCAAAAGTTTTACCCTGGCAATTAACCAGGACCTTGATTGTCGGGGCAGATTCTTGGACCAAACACACTCGCACTGTGCTGGACTTACTTGCACTCTGGAAAGGGGGAGGGGCCTTCCCAGTTCTACAGACAGATCGAAGATGGCCTTTCTTGCCACATGTCTCGCATTTTGCAGTCCAATGATGACAATCCTTTGGCTCATGATTTTTGAAACAGAGAGTGCACCTTGGAAATGACTTGCGTTCTCCGTTTGGGCTTCTTGGTCGACCAGAACGGCTCTTGGATCGCTCACCTTTCTTCGGATCATTTTTAATCCTGTTGGCTCGAGATCTGTTATCTATTGCAATATCCTCCGTCCTTGATAATTCAATCGCCTTGCTTGTCTGTTGGACCGTTTGGACCTTGGGCTCCTTGAGAGCTAGAAGCTTCTGCCTGGTCTCCGAATCGGAAATACCTGCAATGACTAGGGGTGCAAATTTTAAATTAAATAGACACTTTCAAAAAAGTTCAACGCCAAAACTTGGGCCAAAGTAATAAAGTAATAGTTTGATTGTCAGTTGCGTTTTTGCTCGAACAAAATATGATCTACACTTAAATTTTAACTTGTAGGGTTTCCTGACAGACACGGAAAGAAAAGGCCACTATTGGATTGAAAAAAGCTATCCGACTATGCGAACAAATATGTGTCAGCAAATTTGCCATAAAATATTGCTCAACTGAAAACGTTGAAAAAAGGGCGGTTTTGAACTCTTTTTGAACAGGTTTTTTTATATTAATATTTACCACTGACCATTTCTTGCTCATTTGGCACTTTTCCTTCTTTTCTTTTTTATATTTTGTCGTTTTACAAAGAGTAGGTGTTTCCCCTCAATGGGGACACACTTTTCGTCTACTTTGTGGGCAGCAGTTTTAGGCTCTTTGAAACTCTTGGCTTTTTCCTACCTACACTTTATTTCAGGGTTGCTTGAGAAAAAAATGTGACCTTCCGCCCATCTTCAAACTTCAAGTAAATCACGCTTTTTACTTATTGCAAAAATGATCAGCCATTTCAGATTTTTTTGGAGTAGTAAGAAGAAGAAAAATATTTGGTACTTGTTTTTCTGGAAACTTCTCATATAGGCAAGGGGTTAAAGGTCAATTGTCATTGTGTGCCACTTCCCATTAAGGAAAATGAGAGCCAATTCTTTCTAACTTTGCATAATGAAATGAAAGGTTTATCAGTGTTATTTCAACTTTCAACATCATGACTTCCTTCAAACCCTTTTTTGAACCCTCTTGGGTACATGATTTGTTTTAAGATAATTATACAGACCAAAGATGCCAAATCACACTAACATCATATGGAAAAGCTCTAGATGACTTGAGGAGCCTACTGCCTGGATAAGTCTTTGGAAAGTAAATTGACTGGTACTTAGAATAAGTTTAAATTTTTAGAGTTCATATAGGGATATGATGAGTCAGCTTCTTTAAATGTTGAATTGCAAAATGAGATATAAGGCTTAGTAAGCATTCATTGCAACCACCCAGGCCAAGAAGACTGGTACCAGTGTGAACCTTTGGCTCTGTGTCATTGCAGTTGCCCAAAGAGGATGACATTGAGAGGTTTGGAAGTTACTTGAAACGTACAAACTCATAAACATCCAAATTAATGTTTAATATTCCTAAGGTCTGGATTCTACTCAAGAAATTTTGAGCCAATACAACAGAGCAAATTGATGACCAAAAATGAGTAGAAAGTTAATTTTTGGGTAGTGTGTACAACCTCATTGACTTGAACCATACTCTTTTAGCACTTCAGAAACACAACACTTCAAAAAACAAATCAAGAGCCAAAAGGGGTGTAAATAAGTTCTTGAAGGAGGTCATGGTGGTGACAATTACAATAATACTGAGAAAACTCCCAATTTATTTTCACATCAGAAATCAAAATATCTTCCATTTTCCCAAATAGTGGAAGGATACATCCAGACAAGAGATTTTAGATGTTCATGGCTAGTGGAATTAGTTCACATGTACAAAATGACCTTTAAGTTTCTGCCAATATGAGAGAGAGAAAAGATAAATTTTTAGACACAAAACACATAATTTATCTTTCTTTTCTACCTGTTAAAAAAAAAGATTTTTGTCACGCAACCCCAAAATTAAGTGTAGGTAGAAAAAAGCCAAGAGGCGGACGCGAGGTCCGCCATAAGTGAGTGAGTCGAGAGCACAGATCATATAATGATGGTCTGTGGTCGAGAGATGGTACGAGCAGCGAGCACACGCTCACCACAAGGTATTTTTCCTGGTTTGTGACGCATAAGTTCGCTCTCAGATTTCGAACAGGCATCAAATTTATGGTCAAAAACTTGTAATTGAACAAGGGAGCTGACAGTCTACGCAAAACAACGAACAAAACTTAAATTTGTATTGGTTGACCAAGCGTCTTGGGGAATAGCGTTTTTATTATGGGAGTTCGAATATTTGAAAAATCATATCATGCATTTTTCTTGGTGTGTGACGCATAAGTTCGCTCTCAGATTTCAAACAGGCATTGAATTTATAGTCAAAAAATTATAATCGAACAAGGAAACTGAAAATACACGCAAAATAACGAACAAAACTCTGAAAAAGCATTAGTTGCTCAAGATTCTCGAGTAATTCCGAGTTTTTATGAGAGCTCGAATTTTCAAAAAATATCATTTACTTTTCTTGGTTTTTGACGCATAAGGTCGCTCTCAGAATCCGAACACACATTGAATTTATGGTCAAAAATTTATAATCGAACAGGGGAACTCACAATATACGCAAAATTTCGAACAAAGTTCAAATTTGTATTTGTTGATCAAGCGTCTCGGGTGATAGCGATTTCATTATGGGAGATCGAATTTTTGAAAAATCATAACATGTATTTTTCTCGGTTTGTGTCAATTGAGGTCACCCTCAGACTTCGAGCAGACATTGTGGTCCAAAAATTATAATAGAACAAGGGAACTAAAAATACAGTACAAAAAAAAAGTTGCTCGTTATCATTTTTATCTAATCAATTCTAATAAACTGTAGAGTGGCGCCATATCCGTAATGTGACAAAACTTGAAATTTGAAATATCTGAGCCATCTTGTGGTATTGATGGGTAGCATGGTCAATGGAACATCGCACCGTCCAAAGGGTCTAGGATCAGGAAATGACGCTTGGGCAATTTCAATCCATTCCGGCCAAGTCTGTTCTCCAATCGGAGGTTTCATGTCCGAACCGTAGATCTTGAATTCACGAGTTCCTCTGAAAATAAAATTCCACGAACAATTGGAGAAATCAACGACAATGGCTTTGTACTTACCTGTCCCCATGACCATCATTACGAGAATTTCTCAAAATGACTTGATAAGGAATGAAATGATAACCCATATCGATAATGAAGTACCTCCCCGAATTCGTAGAGGCCCAATAGGTTTTGGAAAGTTCATCACAGGGAGAGTTCGTCAATGCATATCGAGCGTATAAAGTTCCGTACAATGTGGTCTCTTCCAAGATCAAAGGAGAATCCTTGACCAAGCCAACTGAAAAATATATTCAATGAATAACAATTTTAGTTAACTCATTGAATGGGTAATCTTGTACCTTCCAAACTGAAACACTTTTGTCGTCTGTCGGTGCATTCATCTACCCTTGAAAGGTTGGAGCAACACGTTGGAGACGAAAAGGGATTGAGAATATCTCCAAAGCAAGGTGGATTTGCATCTGGGTCATAACGAGACACAATGCTTTGGCAGCAACCTGCCTCAATTAATCCTAAAGGATGCGATGCTGGGCAAGTGACTGTAAAAAACCTTGACATTGAACCACAGTTGGCCTTTGGAAATGCCTTGAATTGATTTTCATTGATACCTGGATTCACTCTAGAACGACAAAGACGTTCTAGATTTGGGCAAGGGATCCAGTCATCATTTTCGCAAGATGAACTTGGATCGTTGAATTCCAATTCTTGATCCAAATTTGCTCCCTTGTATGTTTTACAACACTTGAAACCCAAATCAAAAGCCCAAGGATGATCTACGGGACACTCCAGTGACACTAGAAAATAACAACTTGTTTTAAAGCCAAAATAACATTCTAGGGTTGGTTTCAATTGGATATGATCTTACTTTTGCCCTCTTGTCGCTTAAACTTCGGCCTCATTGTTGTGCCCGTAATAATTAAATTAGCTCTTGGAGAGCCATTGATTTGCCCCAAATCGAATGAGATCCAAGTAATAAGATAGATTATTCGGAAAGTCATGATCGGTCCGATTTTGTTAGCCATTCCACGTTGACTGACGAACAATCGCGATTCAATGAGTGGCTTTCCCTGTGGTTCTGATTTACAAAAAGCTTGTTTATAATTGGTTGGCATAAGAAGTTTGGACTTAATTGATCCCTATAATGATAACCATGTCAAATGATTTATACAATTGATGTGTTAAACGCACCGTTGAAAATGATCAAGTTGACTCGATTTCGTACACACTTACCTTGAAAACTGAATTCGTTTACTATCATAAGCGTGTTCTTTATTGCTAGGCATGTTTTCTTTCATCCTTTTTAAAAAGAATTTCTGGCCATGAATCCGAAAATGATTCAAAAGGCGGAAAACCCAAATCAATTTCGAAGTTTTTCTTTTAAAAAATGTCAGATCTTGGCTTGGCTTTTGAAAAAGAACATTCCTCTGAAATTTTTCCAATTGAGTATTTTTGGACAGGATTGACCACTTAAAACCGGGCAAAGAAAATTGTAAATGTCGGACAATCAGGGGCTCTGAATTAAATATTAACATTTACAAATGGTATCAACTCTACATTTGTCTTTAAACGATTTCTTAAAGGGGCCCGTATTTTTGAAAGGGTTTTGAATTCGATTAGCAATAAAAGAAGGGATTTGCCGTCCACATCCCTTACCGTATCATGCAATCAGCGTGAAGCTGTGTTCTGACTCCAGAAAAAAACAATGTTTTAGGCATCGTTGTCTTCAACATTTTTTTGTTCAATAGGATTTTGGATTTCAGTCCATGGGCGGTATTGCCATTCAGCAATTTTCTGCCCTCCTATTTTATCAGCTTTACACACAAACCATCACAACATTCATATTTCATAAAAGTAATCCTTTTGTTTTCCTGCAAAGTAGATGAAAATATGTCTCTGCTTGGAGACTGCGTTTCTTACAGGTTTCATGAGAATCCTCTCCACTTTTGAATTGGCAGTATCTTGCAAAAGCATGACCTATCAGAAGCCTTAGAATTTGTCCAACGTCCGTTCTATTCATTTCCATCACTTGTTTGAGAAGTTTTAGCCCATTTGGTCCGGAAGAAATATCTTCCTCTGACTTTAGATAAGGGTGGTAGCAAAAAGCTTGCTTTTCCCTTTTCTAGTGCTTGCTTAGCAAAACGGTCCACAATTTCATTGTTAGGATTGCCTGAGCGTCCCCTCACCCAGGTAATTTTTACAGATGTTGTTCTGGCTAGGTTTGTCATCGCTTCTATACAATACTTAAAGATTGAGGACAACTCTAAATCTGATTGTGTCCGTGTTTTGCCTCCATCTATTGGCAATTTTTGTATGCTTTAGTCAAGCTTGTTATTTTGATGACTTTTAATGCAAATTGTATTGCTAATTGAATTCATGACCCCACCAAGAAATAAGGGCTACTTAGAGAAATTGTTTAAACACATTTGTTCTAGATGACAGTAGAATAAGACCTAAATGTAGCATTGAGTTTTTGATTCAGAGCCCTGATTGTCTGACATTACCTCGCCCCGCCAACATAGGAGGCAATCCTGTCATCCATATTTTTCCAATAGGCAAACTCATGTCTGGTATCAAAATGGTTCCTCATCTGTGGGTGTGGGTTAGCGTCTGAAAGTTTCCTCTCTCACTATAGAGGCCTTTAAGCGCATCCAGTGAAATAGAAAATATGTGCAACCTTTTAGCTTTGCGGCACAAAATTTCGGTACTTGAGAGTTGTGACTAGAGCAAGGATAAAACAGTTTTTTTCCAGCAGAGCAGAAATTCTTGACGTTTTACGATGTAGGTCAGCTTGGGTCAGCTGAACACATGCAATAAAGGAGAGTTAGTTGCGTCAACTCTCTAGAATTTCTACTCAGCAGGAAAAAACTTTTTATACTCGCTCTAGTCGTGACTTTAGCGTCATGAAAATTAGCAGCTGCCACATTCCAATACAGCTTATTTAAGTGTTACCAAAAAGGGGCAAAAGAATGTTCTTTACTGTCACAAAGTAATACTGACGACAACAGAGTTCTTTATTATAAGAAAATGACATCACATCTCATCGATTTTCACCTGACCTATATTACTTGTATTATGTTATTGCTAACATTACTATGTCATATCAAAGAACTCTGTTGTTACCAACATTAGTCCGACATAATAAAAACACTTGGTTAGCCCTTTTTTGGCATCACTTAAATCAGCTGTCGTGGAAAGTGGCAGCTGTCATCTTTCATGACGCTAAAGTCACGAGTACCCACTACACAGAAACCTTCAAAATGTAAGGGGTGAGGCATGGGGTAGAGTGACTGCGTCGGTTTGTCGTGCAGAAGGTTGGGGTTCGATCTCGGCTGCTTGCCACCCTCCAAACTCAATTCTTCGGAGTCAAAATTTAGCATTGAACCGTCTTTCAATGCAAAAACAATTTACCAAAAACTCAACTCTTTTCGGAGTCAAAATTTAGCATTTGAACCGTCTTTCAATGCAAAACCAACTTACCAAAAACTCAACTCTTTTTGGAGTCAAAATTTAGCATTGAACTGTCTTTCAATGCAAACAAGGCAAGCCCCGGTTCGATCCTGGGCTTCCCGAGTCCTAGTGGCCTGCGGTATTAAATTACATGCAGCAGTCACGGCCCTTGACGGCTTAAATGGGCGAACCTGGGGTCATTCCCGAGGGTGAGGTAAAAATTAATGCTTGTTAAGTGGAGCGGCAATATCCCAACAGTGCGGACAGCCTCTATCAGATCGCAGCTGCGAAAGCTGTGTTCTGACTCCAGAAAAAACAAAAACCTTTAAAATGTAAGGTCTAGCCAACCAAGGCCCAATGGCCTTTGTTATTAATACGTATACATGCAGTAGTCACAGCCTTCAGTGTTTAAATGAGTCAATCTGCGGTCATTCCCGAGGTGAAGTAATAGGTGGATTGGCATAGCCACGGACATGAGCTGATTAAGCAACAGTATCAAAATAAAGAGAAAAACTGTGCGGACAGCTTGCAAAAACTAAGGGTTTGTATTTTTTACACTCGACTCATGTGTGGTCAGGCTTTAGAAATCAAAACAAGAATAAGAAATGCTCAAGAAAACTGAAACAGTTTTTGTTCAATACAACAAAATTTATTTGTTAAAAGTTAAACTTTCAAAAAGAAAGAAAGTTGTTATTTTTTGTCCATTGAATCTTTCACACATTTCAATACAAGCTTGATCAGAATTTTACAGTACAGTGCACACTGAAAATGACCTTTCTCGTCACAATCCACATTAGAGGGATCCACTCTTCTAACTCCAAAATCTAATTGATCGTGGTCATTGAGCGTCCATGCTCACCCTAATTCACTAATTAGTATGCAACCATTTAGTGTAGGCCAAACAAAAGAACACAAAGAAGAAAATTGGATCCAAATGTGAGCAAGTTATACAAATGTTGGGAACATTTTCAAGATTAATGAAACAATACGACAATCCTTTAAGCGCAACTTGTGAAATGGAAAACACGTGCAACCTTTGAGCTTTAATATGCAATTTTTTTGTTCTTACATGTCCAATATACATTGAAAAGTTCGAAAATAGGTGAAACGTTTATGTCAGACCTTCAGAGTTCAAAATTTTAGTTCCAGTGAGTACTAAGAGAGCCATTTTATGTTCTATGTTCTTGCACCTTCTATGAGTCGTTGACAAACTTTTGGCTTTTGTTTTACATTTCATTGTGCAACGCGTAACTCAAACTTGAAATTTATTGTTTATTTGTTCTGCAGATCAACTAATATTGTCTTATTTTGTCACACGAATGAAAAAAGCATATTACTAAAAGTTTCATCCCTCCCCTTTTTGAGTGTCTGAAAATGATCACTCTGAGTCATGCAAGAGTAGGGAAAAGGGGGGCTTCTCCTTTTTTTTCCTTGCTCGTTCACGGGTTTTGGGACATGCAAGGGAATGATTTCCCTGCAATGTTAGGTGTTAGTTTTTATAAAATACTTGGTCATGCAACGAATTTGAATTTGCCGCTTTTGGGCACCCCGGTATATAGGGTTGGTCAGGAACAGTTTGTAGGAAACGATCCAAGTCACGTTTGAAACAAGACAAAGTATCATCTAATGTGTAAATTCGTCTGAGATGTTGAGGAAGAAGGTTGTACAGGATGGGAGCTCGATTTAAAACTGAAGACGTCTTTAGATTTTTTAGCAACTTATTGTCAATTGAAGAAGCTTTATACCTTGGGATACATGTAATACCTCTCCTCTCGCTAATCGTGTACTCTATTCCTGGGTTTGGGCAGTAGCCGTGTAGACATTTGAAAACATAAAGAACTTGATATCTTTCGTACCGCCGTTGGACACTAGATAATTCCAATTTTTGCAGCCTTTCCCAATAATTTAAATTGAGCGTACCGTCAATACAGCGGGTAAAGCATCGTTGCACCTTTTCTCTTTTTCTCTCATCTCCTTGTTCTCTTAAGGGTGACTGATAGTAGGTCTAAAAGCTAGTACTTGAAACTTACAATAACATTGCAATAAGTCAAATATATGATATTTTAAAATATCAACATCAAATTTCATCTTCTTTTATAATCATTATCTAATTTTCATTATCTTCTATAATTTTCACCTAATGACCGGTTATTTTAAAGCCCTGGGGTGGGATGAGAGCCATTCAAACTTAGTAATATGGCTTTACTATTTTTCCACTTTTACACAAACGGTTTTGCTCATTCTGCCACCAGATGTCATGAATCGGGGCCGAATCGTGAAACTCAATATTTGGAGCTGTATTACTGTCGCAACCTTGATGTCTGTGAAGCTATCGGAGGAATACGGAGGAGGTCGATTCTACATCTATGGTTAGCTAGGTTATCTTATTCATCCAACCTATCTATGCCTTACGATCAATAAAGCTTCCTCTTCCGGCGAGTCAGTCGAGTAGAGACTACCAAACCACAAACACGTTGTAAGTTCATTCCTATTTCCAATAGGTTAGAATACTTAGACATTTATTATCCAAAGGTACTATCATCCATTAGCAAGAATAGGTACAAGTCACCACATGGTCCTTTCGAGCCGGATTTCTATCCATTGGCCTGTGGAGACTTGTCCTAAAGCTTTGGATTGAGTAGATATTTTTGGATTTTGATTTGGAATTCAAAGTCGAGCTACCGGAGAACTTGGTGGACTAGGTGATCAAGTGGGGCTCGATTTTGAATTGCCATAAGAACACCGGGGGTGGGGTTTCCGGACCTCTCCGCCCAATTAGAGTTCGATCAAAGGGTACCCAGTATAAGGCATCCTTGTATCCTTTCCTCTTTTGATAAAGAAGGGAATTCCTGGTTTTCCAACTGAGCCCAGATCTATCTCTTTTAAGTGTTCTAGCTAGTGCAAGGAGCTCTCGTATCCTTTCCTCTTTTGATAAAGAAGGGAATTTCTTGAGTCTTCATACTAGCCATAAGACGTAGATCTAGTCTTTCAATTTTTTTAGCTGGTGCAAGGAGCTCTCGTATCCTTTCCTCTTTTGATAAAGAAGGGAATTTCTTGAGTCTTCATACTAGCCAAAAGATACAAGCCAGAGACGGCCTTTGAAAGCTGGAAATACAGGTAAATCTATGCCCAAATTTTTATTAGCGCCTCGTTTCTTAAGGACTTCTCCGTTCATTCATCGGATTTTTGTCTTCCAGAAAACGCACTTCCGCGCCAAAAATGAGCGACCATGAAAACGACCACGTGGATCAGGGTACGGCCTCAGCGAGGGAGAAAGTGGTTGACAACTCGCCGCCAGAGGTCTCGGACGAATCGACAATCGACGAGATGCCAGCGCCACCGCCTTTTCCCGGCCATGTACTCTCGACCGAGAATGGCGCTATTCAGGCCGAGCTCGATTTGCTGGGGCCAATCTGGTGCCAGGCAATTTGGGCAGGAAACCCGGCGGCCACTGACGATCAGTCGTCGGCCCTATTGGCCGGGAAGCTCGACCAAGCCAACCGGAAGATTCCGTTGCGTTGGAAGGTGGAGCCACGCTTTCACGACAGCTGTCGATCGGCCGAGCAGACAGTTGCCAACATCGATCGGGCGCTGGCCAACCTCCAAGCCAAAGAGCAAGCCGACGAATCTGCCCGAATCGAAGAACGGCAAGCCCAAGGGCTGATCGCCGATTGGGAGAAGGTACGGCGGCCGGACCTGGAAGCCACGTATCGGGAAGCCACCGCCGCTTGGTACAAACCCGGCGAAGATCCGTTGACCCAGATCTTTTCAGATTTGGTCAACAAGTTCGCCAACGTCGTTGCCAGACTTGAGTTCGAGGTGTACAAAAGACCGGCGATCCACAGCTCGACGACTGCTCCCCAGGAGACCACTCGTCTGGTCAAAGAGCGCAAGACAATCGTCCAATTTGACGCGGCCAGCTTGATCGAAGCGTTCGACGGAGATCTCGAGGATCCGGTGGTACTCCTGAAATTCTCGACATGGAAGAGCTCTTGGGGCAGTTTGGTGAAGGAAATGGAGACTCTCCGTGGATTCAACAAGACCACCCTCTTCCAAAAGCTGCGCAGCTGCCTCACGGGGTCAGCGCTCAAGATGGTGGCCAAGTTTTCGTCAGAGTCCTCCAACTCGTACGATAGTGCCATGAAGGAGCTCCTCGATCGATTTCAGAACCCGATCTCTCTCGCGGGGTCTTACATCAATGACGGCATGGCCCCTCGAAAATCCGTCGGGGAGCAAGCCGACGCCATTCGCCACGCCCTTAACGCTCTCCACAACATGCGAGACGTTTTTGAGAGAGAGGAAGTCGACCTCTACGATTTTGCCCTCATGAGGACTTTTGTTACTGCCTTGCCCACCGAGTCTCAAGCATTATGGAACACCTATAAGGTACAGCGGAAGCAAGAATACCTCCTGAAATGCGAGTCGGCGGCCAAAGAAGGAAATGTTCTTCCAGAGTGGAAGGCGGGCATGGTAGAAAACCATGACCAGTTCGATTCTTGGTTGCGGTTATTAAGCGCTCAATTCAGCCAACCTGCCCCCACAATGGATCAGACGGATGAAACGCCAGTTTCGTCCGCCTCCAACTTTGCCGTCGTTCGGAACTCAGCAGGGCAAGAAGAATGTTTCGTGTGCACCCCTCATCTCAAGAACCACACCCTAGACAAATGTCGGAAGGTCCTGGCCATGTCTTCAAAGGCGTGGAAGGCTGCCTGTTATGAGAAGTCCCGATGCGCCAAGTGCACCAAGCCTTTTCAAAAGGGTCACGAGTGCCTCGTCATTTGTTCATGTTGTCAGGGAAGCCGTTACGAGGTGGGACACCCCTGGGTCATGTGCCCTAAAAATCCCGCACGCCGTGGCCGCATGGAAAAAAGGGACAAGAACCTCCCCAGTCACATGGAAGCCAATCCGCCCCCGGGAGCCAAGCGAGCCAGAGCCGGCAAAAACGGGGACGAGCCTGTGGCCAAATGGGCAAAGGATCTCATGACTCAAATGCGAAGTTTAACCTCGCATTTGAACCAAGCCAACCAATCGGACAAAAAGGAATCCAAGAAGGCAGAAAAAAGGAAAAAGTAGAGCGATTCGCTCAAAACTCATTGTGTTTCCTTAAGCGAAATAAAGAGATTGTTAAACATGTGAAATATGTTGAGTTTGGGGCAAATCAATCTAATTCTGCGGTAATCAGAAGAGAGTCGGTTACTTATGAAAAGTTTCAGGGCATTTCTGGTACACTGATCTGTTACTTGGTAAATCTACAAACATTGCAAAGAGTCAAAGTAAGAGTATTACAAGATTCAGGCTCAAATGCTAGCCTAGTTCGGGTGAATACAGCTCAAAGAGCTCAATTGAAGGGCAAACCGTCGACGTTAGCCATGAATGTCGCTGGCAATGAGACAATAATAATAAAACAGCATGAAGTTGTGTTTGGACTCATGAGTCTGAATAGAACTTTTGTTTCGCCGCCAATTGTGGCCACGACCATTGACTCGATAGGTGAACTTTTCCAACCCATTCGGATTAATCCGAAAAAGTGGGATCATTTGCGCGACATTCAGTTCACGGAGCGATATCCATTGTTGGACAAACGCCCGGTGGACGTCCTCGTTTCTGAACCTTATTATTCTCAGCTCATGTTAGAAGGTCAACGAGTGTCCCCGGATCCCGCGATTCCCTCAGACAAACTGACAAAGTTAGGATGGATGCTACGTGGAGCTGTTGGTTCCACAAGACCGCCAGTTAATGTATTTAGTTGCAATGAAACTGAGGTAATGACCTTCGACTTGGAGCAGATTTATAAAAAGGCTACAGAGCACTTTGATTTCGGTAAATTTTGGTCCGGAGAAAATGTTGGGATCTCTCCAAACGAACCAGACATTACCAACAAAACGGCATCCGAGATCCATGCCGAAGAGCATCAAAAGATGACGGCTATATATAATGAAAAGGAACGCTATTGGTCTGTGCAATTGCCTTGGAAAGACCCGTCCATTAAAGGACGTACGATTACCGACAATTACAATCGAGCTGTGGCCATGTGGGCCAAGGTTTTGGGAAGAGTAAAGCCTGACCATGTCGAATTGGTCACGGAGGCTTATGAAGAGTTCGTCCAAAGAGGATTTTCCGAGCTCGTACCACCGGAACAGCATCATCGCACAGACCACCCGACGTATGTCATGACCAGCCATCCTGTGATTCGGCCTGATAAGGCCACTACTAATGCAGGATTGTTATGAATGCATCGTTACCCGACCAAATGGATAAATCAAGAACGTTGAATACACTGTTGAGGCAAGGCCCAAATATGCTTCCTCAAATCATGGAGTTGATTCTAAACGCAAAAACGAGAAGATTTATTGCTTCCATTGATATCCAAAAGATGTTCCTTTCCGTTAGATTGTCCAAAGAGTCTGACAAGGATATGCTTCGCTATGTGTGGGCCCCTCCGGGTCAGACTCAGCCAAATTTATATCGTTTCACGCGTTTACCGTTCGGTTGTGTGTGTAGCCCATTTTTGGCGATGTGGTGCTTAAAAGAAACCGCACATAAGTGGGAAAAAACGTATCCGGAGGCAGCGAGAATAATCCTTGAAAAGACTTACATGGATGACATTCTTGTGTTGGCCGATACTACGGAAGAAATGATTCTATTACTTAACCAAATATTGACCATCCTAGAGAGTGGAGGCTTTTATGGACATAAGATTTCGGCCAACGAATCCACCATTCTTGATTCCATTGACGAGACCAGAGTTAATAGAGATCGAACAGTTTCGATTCTGGGCTTGAAGCTGGACTATGAGTCAGATCGGTTCTACTTTGATTTGGACGAGAAATTCCAGCAGTTTGATGAGAATGCGTCAAAAATAACGCGGCGAAATGTCGTGTCCTTGGGAAGCCAAGTGTTTGATACTCAGGGTTATGTATCCCCATTTGTCATGAAGTACAAGCACATCCTTCCGATGCTATGGCTTAACAAGGCAGGCTAGGATGATAATCTTCTTACAAAAACTATCAAAGGAGATGATGGAATTCTCATCAAAGATCCCGTGGCCGAAGAGGCCATAGCCTTGTTTAAGCAATGGATTAAGCAAATCCCCTTGTTGAAACAATTGTCCTTCCCTCGTTGGATTGGCGGACCCATCGAGTTCGTGGCAATTTTCAGTGATGCAAGCACTTTGGGAATGGGGGTTGCCGCTTACCTTGTTTCAAACATCGGCAAGGGGGGGAGAGACTCCCAACTGGTCTTCTCAAAGAGCTCACTGATGCTGAAAAACCTCAGAAAAGGGGCGGAAGTAAAGGATGCCCTCACGATCGCACGAGCCGAGTTAATTGGACTCGTCATGGCTGTCAACATGGGGAGTTACCTTCAAGAAGCTTTCAAACCTAATCTAGAGAGCAAGAAGATCGTGTATTTTACGGACTCACTATTAAACTTGCAAAGAACCCAACGAGGAAAAGGTCATTGTAAAGTTTGGGAAGAGAGACGTATTGTCAAGATTTTGGATAACTCGCAAGGATCAGAAATTCGTTTCTGTCCGGGAAAGTTGAATCCTGCGGATTTGCTTAGCAGAGGGTGTACTTTGGAGGAGTTGGAAAGCCAATCCGATTTCTGGTCCAAAGGACCCGAGTTTCTCACGAAACCCAAGTCAGAGTGGCCTCAACAACCCCGGGTTGGAGAGAGAGTCATGCACGACAGCGAGATTAGCACGTCCGGTAAAGTGAATGACTTCACGTATCCGGATGTGCAAATGTATCTTACGCAAAGGGAAGCACTTCAAAAAGAAACGGAATCCGAGGAACAAACTCCGAATCCCAGAAGGACTGAGCATAGTTTGAGTTTCTTGGATAGACTCGTTACGAACAGTGGAACATGGCTGAAAATGTGTCGAGTTCTCGTTCGTATCCAACGACTCGCCGTTAAAGCAAGAAATTATCCAAGTAAACCAAAGAGTTCCAAGGACAAGGAAAAGCCAACGTACCTTACCAAAAAAGAATTGGATTGGGCGGAACACATCTTGGTGAAGTACGCACAACAAAAGTCGTTGGACAAAGAAATTAAAGCCTTGAAAGAAAAGAAGAGCATCAAGTTGAAAGCATCTCCATTAAAGGATCTTCCAGTGTATTGGGATGACAAATATGAGGTCATTCGATTGGAGACTCGACTGCATCGTGCATCTTCATTAACTCATGATTTCAAATCGCCGATAATTTTACCAAAAGGTGATACTGCCGAAAAAATGATTTTGTCCTTGCACCAATCCAGAATGCCTATCAGTCAACGTCAGACCTTTGATTTGCTACGGCAAAAGTACTGGGTTTTGGGCAGTTTCAACTACACTAAAAGTGTGGTGAGAAGATGTCGTGTCCCGCGATGCCGGTACATCAAGTTCAACTCCCCGAAAATGTCACCTTTGCCGGCGATGCGGATTGATGATCCAAAGCCATGGGTGAAAGTAGGAGTGGACTACATGGGACCGTTGACCTGCAAACACGAATGTTATTCGGAAATTAGCACGCTTGTCAAAACGAATGACAAATACAAACATTTAAGTCCTATCCAGCAAAAGAGAAAAATCAAAGAACTGCAAGAGCAATGTGTACATCCAAAGACAATGAAAGTCTGGATTGCGCTATTCACCTGCTTTCATACAAGAGCAATCCATGTTGAAGCGGTGACTTCTTGCAACACCAATGATTTTTTGGATGCTCTTCGGCGATTTATTGGTCATTGTGGAAAACCCTCGGAGAACTACTCTGACAATGCCAAGTACTTTAAAGCAGCCGACAAATGCTTGAGCACATGGGATATAAACTTCGATCAAATTGCTGCAGAAACGTATAAAGGAGAAGCTCCAATAACTTGGATATACAGTACCCCAGAAGCACCTTGGACTAATGGGGTAACAGAGAGGATGATTGGATTGTTTAAGCGCCAGCTCCGGATTGCATTGCAAAGAGAAATGATCACTCTACGAGTGTTGCAAACGATCTTGGTGGAACTGAAATGCATCATCAATGATCGACCCCTTGGAGTGACCGATCAAGATTGTTTGAAAGTAATTACTCCCAATCTTTTGGTCTACGGTCGGCCCATGAATGAATTTGTGACGCCTTCTGACGAGAAATTGGATTGCATGGATTATGCCAATTTGTGGACCGTCAGAAAACGCGTCATGAATCATTTCTGGGACCAATGGCGGAAACAATACTTGCAAGAATTATCCATCAATAACAAATGGAAAGGAAAAGACCCACCGGCGATTCATGTCGGGGATGTGGTCATTCTCAAGCCAGACACGTTTGAGAAAAATTCGTGGAAATTGGCGAGAATAGAGTCCGTCCGAAAAAACCAGGATGGCGTTGTCGTTGTTGTGTCAGTGCGGCGCTCTAATGGGCAAATTCTAGAGAGAACAGTGCGGCAAATTGCTCTCCTGGAACCGCATTGGTACAACACAGAGAAAGTGGATTTGGAATCCCCACTCCAGAGTGAACGTGCTGGAAGTCTAGGTCAGACGCTGACAGACCCACCCCCGGGAGGCCTACTGGGGGAGGTGTTCCAACCTCCTGATCGAAACCGACCCTGTCACAAAAGAGTGCGTGAGGAAGATGAAGCGGACCCAGGGAATGCAACTATCGTGATTGCTGAACCTGTTTCTCAAGTGGAAGGTGACAATGGAATGGAATTAGATGCTACATTTCCGTCATCCAGAAATTTGAGAAAAAAGAGACAACGAAAAGGTTATTATAGAGACTTAGCGGAAGGAAAAAAGTCACAAACAAATTAGCATCGCAAAAGTGTGCGCACACAACAAAACACAAAAATTACAAATACAGTCCACTATTATCGGTTTTTTCTTGATGAAATATCTTTTTCCGATACATCACGATAGAACTATGCAAGGGGATCTTAAAGCCTTACAACCTTTGAGATTATCAACCCAGGAGCCTTACAACCTCTATGATGATAACCCGGATGATTGGTCTTTATCCCAAAAGATTGGTCATCTTTTGCACTCTGGTTCCAATGAGGCGAGTTCCTCAGGTAAAACAGATGGTCGCTTGAGTAAGCCGTAAACGTTCCAACTATCCAGAGATCCTAGTTCGATCATAGGTCATAGGATGGGGTGAAATTCTCCACTCACCCCAATAGTCCCGTCAAAAAGATACGCAGAAATATGACTATGAATTGATAGACGCCGCATCAGAGATTGCTGTGGTATTAGGGTATTGGTTTATTATACCAGCCCAGACATCCGCTTGAAGGAAAGCAAACCCTTTACATGTTTTCTTGGGGGGAGTGTCGCAACCTTGATGTCTGTGAAGCTATCGGAGGAATACGGAGGAGGTCGATTCTACATCTATGGTTAGCTAGGTTATCTTATTCATCCAACCTATCTATGCCTTACGATCAATAAAGCTTCCTCTTCCGGCGAGTCAGTCGAGTAGAGACTACCAAACCACAAACACGTTTTAAGTTCATTCCTATTTCCAATAGGTTAGAATACTTAGACATTTATTATCCAAAGGTACTATCATCCATTAGCAAGAATAGGTACAAGTCACCACAATTACTAAAGTGACCTCCCAGTCAGCTGCTCGTTAAAGGACCCATATTGGGTCATATGATTTGTCTGCACTGAGGCACGCTGCAAATTTGCCTCCATTTTTACTTCAAACGTATTGTAAAATGCCTGTTAAAGCATTTGTAACGAAATTTTGGGCTAAACTTACATGACGTAGAATCTGACAATCTTATGGCGTCATTATTCGAAATCGCGAAAACGGAAAAAAATATCAAAATGGGTGGAAGTGAATTGATGAAGTTTGCTTCAACCATGAATGTTCAAACAAACAGAATATTACCTTTTGTTATTGAAAATGGCCTGGGGTTAATAAAACAGGGCCATGTGCAATGTTGACATTTAGTGTAACCTTTTTTATCTTGGTTTAATACAATTGCGATTTCAAGTTCAGAAGACCCCTCTTTCTATGTATTCTGAAAGTCATTTGTTCGATATTCACGTCAAAGGGCAATAATTAAATCTTTGCCGTTTCCAAGTGTTGAGCTTAGAAAAAATCTTGAAGACGTAGCTGACCCTTCTGCCAAATGCATGCTATCCAGGGTTGATTTATTTCCATGTCTGGGATCCAGGGGACGGGATAAAAAAACGGTATTTGCAGGTATTTACGGTATTTCAGATTTATTTATTTTTTGACCAAAAATATAAAAAGTTGATTTGTGTCCCAAAATGTCTAATGATTGGAAGCAAATATTTTGGTAAATTTGTAATATCTTTGACAGACATTTATTTCTTTTTCTCATTAAGACTTCAGAAAAGAGATATCTTCTAAGAGTGGCCACGCGTACCAGGGCTGCCAGGTAATTGTAGACCAAAAACGCCAGATCAACCTGTCAAAAACGCCAGATATCGAAATTCGCCGCCAGATTTTTTTCAAAAAAACGCCAGAATAACGCCTGATTCCAGTTTCTTCATTATGCATTTGTTCTAGAGGAGACATATCATGTACTAACCTTTCATCAATAATGATAGCTGAGTTGAACATATCAAGCATCCTTTGGGTTGATACAGTTTAATAAGACACATTTTTCGCACACATTTGCTCTCATTTAGATAGAAAGAGACTTTGAATTTGAGTTTATCAGTAAGACCAAATAAGACAAAAAAATAAAGCAAACCACCAATTCAAGCATTCCAGCTAATAGTCATAAGTGTGAAACTTACGAAAGGTTTTGTACCCTAAAAATGTGCTTTTGCAAATAGTTGAAATATTTGGAAATTTTGTGTATTATTTGTTTAGCCTTTTACCCATATATTTACAAAGTTTGATTTTTTGGAATTTCTTGCACTTCATTAGCCATTTTTTTAGCAAACAGAAACACGCAAAATCGTATTTTTTTTAGTTTTTTTGTATTTCCTTAAAAACTCTTAAGTTTCTTTGACATTTGAGTTTGTCATTGCAATAAATTGATTTGCCATTCCAATAAACTTTGTATGTCATTCAAGCATATATTTTTTCATCCCAACACACTTTCTTTACAACGCCAGCACATTTTTCCCAATCTGGCGCATTTTGCTTGCCCCTTTTTCAGCTTGAAAAGCATCTTCCATTTTCTTAAATCTTGAAGCTTACCAATACTAGTTTCAACGGCCTAGCACTCTCTTATATTAATTATAAGATTTTAATATCAGAATGTACAAATCATGATTATTTTAAGCGCTACTTTTGGTTGTTTATCTGAAATTGCAGGAAAGTTAACATATAATAAGAGAAAAACGAAAGAGATGGGCCAAAAAATGGTCACATTATTTTTTGTAACTAATGCTGTAACTTTGAGCTCTGTTATGCTGAATTCTGCTAGAACAGTGTGACACTATTGTGTTTCAATTATACCTACAATATCAAAGAAAATACGCCAAATTTCATGATTTTCAGATAAATACCGCCAGAAACTTGTCAAAATGTTCTTCCCCGCCAAACAGAAATCCAGATTTTCCGTCCCGCCAAATAAAAAATCTCGCCGCCAGACGAGGCCTCAAACCGCCAGATACACCAAAATCTGGCGGGCCAGACCGCCATCTGGCAGCCCTGACGCGTACTAGCGCGTTCATTATAGAGCCGAATGTAAGTGCTTTCCCAGACGGCGTAGGTTCGAATCCAGTTGGGGATCGGATTGAAGCTGGTGGGAGAAGTCATTTTATGGAATGTTTGATGAGCATATCCAGTTGAAAGTGGGGAAGGCATTTCAAACGTGCGGCTTCATTAATCGCACTTTCAAGTCCAGATATAGTATTACAATCCTAACTTTGCACAAGTCGATTGTTCAGCCTCACCTTGAATATGCTTCCCCATTTGGGCTGCAATGAGTTCGGCAGGTTTGCAAAAGGTCGAGCAGGTCCAAAGATGTTTTACTGGGAACATCACAGGAATGAGAGAGCTCTCGTATTGGGAGAGGCTCCAGAAGTTAGGGTTGTCCAGTAAGTACTCAGAGAAGGTATGAAAGGTATCTGATACTGTATGTTTTCAAGAGCATCCATGGGCTCTCTCCCAACCCAGGCTTTGAGATTAGTTGTAGCGATCGTAGAGGTTTTACGTGCGTTCTGAGAGCACCTCCAAATCCCAAGGAATCGAGGCTAGTTCGAACAATGAATTCCTCCTCTCTACTTAATCTGGCTCCTCCATTGTTCAATCTTTTGCCCGTTAGTCTTCGTCGGGAATACGTCAGAGCTGATCCTCTAACAGCATTTAAAGCAGGATTGGACAAATATTTAACTACTGTTCCTGATCAACCCACCTATTCAAGGGTTGTAGAGATCTGCCAACACCAATTCGTTGATAGACCAAATATCATATAAATGTTGATTTTATATTTAATGTAGTAACTGAAAAAATGTTCAAAACTTCATCTTGAGGCATATGTTGAATGACCTTATATCGGTGTTTTGTCCATGACCAAACTAAGAGAATTCAAATACTTATACGTTATTGCATTTTCACCTCAAAGCTGGTCTTTGTTTTTGGAATTTGAAAATGACTTCTCCTCCTCAAAGAACCACCATAACATCTTACCTTGCACTGAAAAGGATTGTAACTCATGCAAAATATGCTAAAGAAGCAATATCTCCAATTTTGATAGCGCTCCACCAAACGTTCGAAGGGCCCCCATGGATTTAAGCATGTAGTGCTGGACCTGTCTTACATAGAAGCTCAGACTTTAAAATGTTGGTCACCTAAAAAAAGCCATTGGTTTACGGGTCAGCTTGGGAATACTGTATCATAAACCACTATATTTTGTATGAGTTACCCAGAATAGACATCACATCACATCCCTGGCCTTAAATCTCTAAAACAAGGGTATTTCTTATATTCTCTAAGGCATTCCTCAAAAAAGTAACAATTGTACAGCTTTAAATATTTTAGCAATCACAAGGAAAGCAAAAATTATTGAGCATATTGAAAACCCGACTGAATTCCATCAGCAGAATTAACTAGGACAACTGGTAGTAGTTCGGTGTGGAGCTTCTGTAGTTCGGTGTAAAGAGTTCGGTGAAGATTAGCCCGATTTCAGCGATTCCCTTAGCCGCTCCACGTTTTCTAAACCCAACGTAAGCGCATGTAAAGGAATTTTCTTTATTGACTGATTTTCGAAGTACAAGATGTTCTTGGTCAGCAGCATTGGGTGCCTCATTTGGTAGTATGCATTGATACTGTACACGATAGTACACAATATTTTTTTTTACTGTAAAACGATACACAATGGAACGTACGTAAACCACAGCAGTTTCCAGGATACAAAAGTAAATGTTCCACACGAGTTTCCGAAAACGAGCTCAATGGATAACCTTTTTGGACAAAATAGCGTATTGATGACTTGAGAAGAGAAAAGCGCTTCGTTGTGATAACCGTGTCTTGTAAAGAATTGGAATAACAAAAATCCAAAGATCTGTTCAGTAAGTGCAACAAAAAGACGAATTTGTACACACAAGAGATATTTAGGGGGACGTTCTTATTCGTTCAACCAACTGCAATGAACAGCAGTGCTCCCATTCATCACTTCAAACACAAGAAGAAATTGTGGGAAACGTATTTGGGAATGCCGGGAATCATTTGAGTCTGTAGGAGTAAAACTTAAGTTTCAATCAGCACAGCAAAAGCAGAGAATATTTCTTATATATTGTTAGTTCTTGAAGACATCAAACAGCCGGTTTTGAAAAGGGGAAGGATGGGCGCAGAGAAACGGTTCAATGGGGAACAGACTTGAAGAATGCCGTTGGTAGATGAATTGGAATAACAGTTTTTCTAGTATTGATGGTGGTCAGAGTAGTACTAGAAGTTGGAATAATGGCCATGATAATTACGATGCTGATAATGTACTGTACTTGTTTTTTTTTGTCGTCGCACAGGATGTTGATTTTGAAAGGAATTATTAGTATATGGAGTGGTACAATAGTTGTGGTGTATAACCTAAATGACAAGAAATCAATCAAGTGCCTGTGTGTGTTATGTGGATGTGTTTGTATATATAGTAAATATAAATAGGAGTCGTGGTGATACTGTAAGCGCATAGTATGATACTTAAATAGCTAAGGGTTGTCAGGTGTTTTGATGCCGGGTTTGTTACTGGTCGCTTTCATGACACAAAATTCTCGATTTTTGACTTAGATCAACAAAAAAAAGGACAAAAAGAAGAACACAAACATAAATCAAAGACCAGAGCAAAAGACGTAAAAGACGTCTTTTTTATAACCGCTCTCGTCAATTTTGACAATTTCAACTCTTTCCAGAAGATGATTGATGGATGATTCATGGGTTCGAAGACAATTTGAAAACGTTCGTCCTAAAAACTTGATGAAATCGCGTCCCAAGGACAATTGAAAGTTTCCAAAGTTCAATTATCAAAGAAGATTTGCCAATTGATATCATACATATTTGTATAGGAAGTAGATTCCCAAGGAAAGACTTCTTGGCCATTTTGAGAAGGCCAGGAATGAATTGAATTTAAAACAAAAAAAGAAGGTCAAATGAAGTTGGGGGGCGGGGACTAGTAGATGCAAAGAGTATCAAGGACCAAAACGTGATGGTTGTTTTTGGCCAGGGTCACCACAGCCCCATCGTAAGTGATCTTCAGTCCACAACACCGGGACACTTTCACGGTGGGACATTGGAACTCGGAGATCAATTGACCGGCATTCGAGTACACGGCCACATGGAACTGATTTCCATGCGAATCGCCGATCAGAATGTCGCCTTCGTCAGAGATGTCGATTCCATTGGGGAACTGAGTCACGGATTTGTTCCCAACCCGACGAAGCAGAGTGCCATCCTCATGGAGCACAACCACAGAATGGCCTTTGAAGTCACAGATGTAGTACTCTCGACCGTGGATGGCAATATCACTGGGCTCCTCCATGTCCGCCGAGCAATCGATGTACCTGATCAACTCACCGTATTGGGATAAGATGAAAACGGTCGGGGTCACGGAATCCACGGCCACGATTTGGTTGTGCCTATTGATGGCCAAACCGGCCACGATGTCAATATATCGGATGGGAATCTGCCGGACAAATTGCCCATGGGAAGTGAAGATCTGCATTCGAGACCTCTGACCTCCTCGGTCACAAATGACAAAGTTGCCAGTGTCAGGGAACACGGCGATTTTTCTCGGGCACCACAATTGGCCTTCATCTTTTCCGGGAACACCAAAGCAATAGAGCGAGTTTCCATGCTTATCGCAGACCTGTGGATCATATTATATATGGTATCAAATAAATCATTTGATGATCGTGTCGAGCAAAGACAAAAGAACGAAAAAGAGATCGTATCGTGTTACCTATCCGGGTGTGGATTAACCACCCTTGACAAGATTCCGAATCAAGTTTCGTGCAACAATGTGCGAAAGGTTCACACACACAAAGAACGAGGTATTTAGATGAATCAATTGGAAGGACTTACCTGGATACGATTGTTGTAAGTGTCAGCAATAATGATCTCCTGGTTCAATCCTAAACAAAATCCATGGGGGGAGTTGAACATTCCGCGTCCTTGACCCAATTGTCCAAACTTGACAAGAACAGTCATGGGTTTACTGGTTCGATTGGGTTGGCACCCTCGTCCTCCAGAACGAGAGGAATCCAAGCCATTCAAGGAGGAATGTTGCTGTTGATGATGATGGTTTGGTTGTTGTTGTTGCTGATGATGGTGGAGATGATTCCAATCGTTGGTGGATCTGTTCAATGGATATCGGCCAGTATGAAGAGGAGGGCTCAAGGAAGAGCGTTGATTCATCAGTTGGTGTTCCATGTAAGCACGGTTGGGATTCGTGTTAAGGCGGTTGGATCCGGGGAATGCCACAGTCTTTGGGTATTGAGGCAGGTTGTAGCCCATCATATCTGGAGGAGGCACCATAAAGTCGCCCGACGAGGGAAAGCAAGCCGCATTGGGATCCTCCATCTCGCTCAATTGAGCCAGGGCAGCTAGATTTTCCATGAGGGTTTCATTGGGTGATATTCCTCCTCCGTAGATATCCAGAGGTGGGCTTGGAAGTGAGTTGGGGTAGGAGGAGCCGCCATTGCGAGAGCTTCTCCCGGCCATCAAAGTAGAAGTTGTAGAATTGGGAAAGGTAGCACAGCCGTCGTTAAAAAGTGTTGTTGCATTAGCAGATTGTTTCAAATCTCGAGTGGAGAGGTGAGGAGGATGTATTTGTGGGGGTTGGCGGTGGTGGTGATGATGATGGTGTTGGTGATTGGGCTCAAGGCCCAAGAGGGCGTTGCTCAAATGAGTAGTTAAGGCCAAATTGGGCGTGTTGGATAATGGAGGACGGTACAGATCTTGATCCAGCATCCCTGTGGGCGACTCAGGCAGCCCTTGATGGGCATTCAAGTCCGACATGGGCGTGGTCTGGCTCTCGAGGATGCTCAGTTGTAGAATGTTTTTCAGAGCATGAGACATTTGGGGCGGTTGACCATTTGAGGAGGGCGAGAATCCAGTTATTTCCGTCTGAGAGAGGGAATCCTCGTCATTCAGAAAGAGGCCCGTCAAGCCTTGCAGACCAAGCTCTGAGCTGGATCCCTCATTGGCTTCTAAGCCCATCAAGGACACGCCTTTCCTTTGGGTTGAGAGATCGTTCATGGGAAACAGACCGGTCTCGTCCGAATTCGACTTGCCATTGACATCCCAAAAGATGTTGCTGGTCTGATGATTGAGACCGTCGTGATTCTCGGTCAGATGAGGGCTGGATCCGCCTCCCAATCCCGAATCCTGGGAGATGAATGGGCCGAAATAGCCCGAATGATCATCTCTGTGATTCAGGACATCAATGAAATTAATGGGATCACTACCCGAGTTGCTCCCATACCCGAGAGAGGAAGATCCGGAAAATTGAGAGACTTGACTTGAGACGGGAGACTCCGAGGACAAAGGCGAATGCGAGAGAGATGCCCGATTAAAGTCAAGAGAGGTGGGCGTGGCACACTTTGAGTCGTCCTCGAGTCCCCATTTATCACAGATTGATTGCGGTTCTTTAGATGCAAGAATTTTGGCGGGAATGTTTGTATCAGAGGTATCACCTAAGGTCGTCATCGTCGTCGTCGTCATCGTCGTCGTGTTACTAGCCTTCTTCACGTCGTTCTCTTCTCCATTGACTATCATCTTCGACTTTGTCATCGGGTTGGCACTTGAATGGGTTTGGTCATCTTTGGGTTGAAATTGACTAATATCGACAGTAGAGGAGGCATCATCGACTTCTTGAACATCATCAGCGTCATTAGCATTGTTTCTGACAAGGTAAGATTGGGTTCTAACGGCTTCTTCACATGTGGGTGTTGCATTAGTAGCAGTAGTATCATCATAATCATCATGATTATCATTATTGTTAAAATTATTATTCTTTGTCGTCAACTGCCGGATATCTTCGTGTGCATGTTTTGAGGTAGAGAGATCCGGGGTCAAGGCACCATTGGAGACGATATCACCAAACGTCGAGGGCTCAGTTAAACCTTTGTTGTTGTGGTTATCACCATTGTTAAGGAGTTGCGGGTTATTCTCTTTGGTGTCAAGTTGAGGGCCATCATCCAAGGAAGCGACATCCTCGAAAGTAGAAGACAGCAAGCCATCCTCGGAGGAGCCACCACACGAATTGAGGAGAGCACTGATCATGTCTTCAAATTGGAAGCTCGGATCCATGATGTTTTTCGTTTGAGTAGGAGGTGGTGACTTTTGAGCGAATGAGGTGACAAGAGGATGGTCAGGATGATGATGACAATAATAATAATGATGATGATAATGAAGATGACGAGGAGAGAAAATGCCAGGTTCTGAGTTTGCACCTGAACGTCCAAGGCTCGAGTTGGCGAGACTGAAAGCACACAAAAAGAACGCTCTTTAGTTAGTGAATGAATGAGGATGAGGAAGCAGCCAATTATCACGGGTCATCCACGAATCCGGATGCGATGAGGGGCAGATCAAAATACATGTAAAGTCACACACTCACTCACTTGATCAAAGCAGAGGCCAACAAGTCCTGATCACAAGTGGAGAAATACTGCGGATGGAGTGTCAACCTTGAGAAAGCTACTCAACCTCATGGAGATGGAGAAAGCAGGAACGAAAGTGTTCTAGAAATTTGCCCACGAAGAACACAAAGCCAGACTATTCTTAGATACACGCATTACTAGTAGCTTATCGGCTATTGAGAGGAGGGGGTTTTAAACCATTGGCCAACAAACTCTCCAAGATTGTTGAGGTCTCAATTTTGGAACACCCAGGGTAGAAGGACACGCGTCTCTTGAAGATTCTCCGGATCAAGACCAGAAATGTCCATCAAGTGTCTTCCTTTCCTTCTCCTTCATTTGTCAATGGCCGACGACGAGTTCGTTCGTTCGTTCGTTCGTTCGTCAATCAGCTGACAGAGAGTAGAGCAAATATGTACAGTCTGGATGCATGGATGGATGAACTCTCCGTGCTTGAGTCAATCTCTATCCTCCTGCTCCTCCTCCTTATCCTCGCTCTCGCTTTCGCGGTTTGACCTTCTCGTGTATTGTTACGGACATCCAAGTACTTTTGATACTGCGAGGCAAGTGTTTCGCTCTCGCAATTTCCAACACCAAGCACTACAACAAATGGATAGATAGAAGAGCTTCTTTAGATAGAAGGATGGATGGATGGGGGGTTGTTGGCTTAGACATGTTTTTTAATAACAAGTCTATTCATGCAGATGAAAGACGAATGCACTTTTCTCGCTTAACAAATGAGACTCGAGTCGAGTAGCAAAGGTCAGAGTGACGAGGCAAATGATCCATCCTTGTGGTCCGTCCCAAGGACGATTCCGAAATCTTCCCTAGACTCCTTGCATTCAAAGGGTTGATTGTTCAGTGAAAATCTCGAATGTGGCCCTGGCTTCGGCAATCAATTTTATCAAAGGCTGACCCGTTGCATTAGGAATTGATTACTGGGAAACAAACTATCGAAATGAACTCTTATCGGAAGGCCATACTAATGCTTCACACGTGGAAAATCATTCATATAACTTTAGGACTTAACAATGGATCCTTGGATTTTGCCACGGTTGAATGGTTTTTTTTTATCCATAACCTCTGCTTTACATGAATCGTAATTCAGATATTAGCTATGTTCAGGTGTTTTGGAGCCTTAGGTTCTGACAACAGAAATTGAATCGTTTTTTCACATCCTAAGTGCGACAATTGCACATTTGTTTCAAATTGAATCCATTGGGTAGTATCAGATTAATTTGAAATCATGTTTTAAGTGTAAATCACAGTTTCAGCAAAAAAAGTCAACGTGTTCTCATAATCTTGCTCAACAACATTTTCAATTTTTAGGTAATGAAACTTCCAATTTTTTTACTCTGGTAAAATGACCGTAACACAAAGGAACTGCGATACAAAATTGAAGGATTGTTTGACTGTCAATTGTCCTGATGCATAATTGTAAATCAAACGAGATCCGAAAACCGTAAGGATTAAATCCTGATAACGCATGACGATGACAAATTTGAAACAAATAAGAATGACGATGGGCAGGAACAAAATTTTAATCAGCACCCTGGCAACAGCCTTGTACAACGTTCTATAGAGAGGTCTTTTTGAGGCCCTGTCCTAGAGAAGTCAGTCAACACATTCTAATTGTGTTGTTGCTCCAAGGTTGAAATGACCTCACAATAGCTTTCATACCATCCGATACCTTATAAAATAAACCCTTTCATAAATCATGCAGAATCCTGATCAATGTTTTTCTGACATGGCTGGCAATATTTTTATGCACATCAATATGCCTTGAGATAAAACGTTCAAATCTTATTCAATGTTAGTAATTCTTTTAAACGAGCTCTAGCACTCTCTATGATGCGTAATAAGCCTACATCATTTACAAAGGTAAATTCTTGGAAGAATGGAACAAGAAGGGAAAAACTTGATAATATTCATGTAACTACTCTATTAAATGACTGCATATGCTGAACAATTTGAGCCAAAATGGAAACCAATCCCAACAATGTGGGGAAAACACATATCCATCAATCACCAAATGTCAAGATGATCAACATCCTTCAGACATGACAGGGTTCTCTTGCAAGTTTAAGACAGCTGATCTTTGATGAGCAGGATAAAACGACAGGATGTTACATCTGCGTATGTCTGTGAATACATCCAAATGGAAATAGGTTCGATCAGCTGTGAAGTCAGCTGATTATCTCCGATCGGTTTTTCCTCGATGCCCAATGAAACAAATTTGAACTCGACAATGGTACATGGGACCAAGCCATAATTGGGAAATGAATCCATTTTGACTGTAACTGTTCGAATAAAACATATCTTTCCTTTCTATGCTTAATTTTCATCAACCATTTAGCTCTCCCATGGCTGAAAATAGCAACCATATCAACAAGATGAGTTTATCTTATTGCAACTAGCCCAAAAATCCTACGAACAACCCTAAAATATTCCAGGTATGAAAACTGAGACATTCGATGACCGTTTTCCAACTCTTGCTTCATTTCTTGAAAGCAACGATGGAAATAAGCTTTTCAAAATTTACCCTTAACCACGAGGAAGAACCAACAATCAATCAATCAGCAACACTGCCCCGCTTCAAGACCTTTCCCCAGGAAATCAAAATAATAATGAAGGCCTACCTCTGGTTCTCAGATTTGTTTCGACATTGGAAATGCCCAGATTGGATGGGAAATGATGTGTGGAACGTGACAACGATCCACCGTTTTCCTGATTTGATGGCTGCAGATGATGGTGATGAAGCTCACTCCTCTTCGAAGCCTCTCGAAAAGGTGGCAATTGTGTTAGCGAAGGCGCCACTTGTAGAACACTACAGGGTGCGCCACTTAAAATCTGACAGAGGTTTGATAAAAGCCAGCAACGCCAATTTCAATTTCAGTGTGAAGATCCCTAAATTCAGCTCATAGGTTAATCACTTGTTATTATTTTGAGGGGATTTGTAGACTTCCGCTGTTTCAGCAAGAAAAAAGGGCAACCAAGAAAGATACTTGCAAAAAGATTGATTATCCAAGGATTGTTTGGGAGGACCATTGCTTCAAGGCTTCTTCAGATCTTAATCCAAGAACTTTACTCGTTAGACCATTCTGGAGAAGAAGATGGGGGAGTAAAGGTTTAAAAAAATTTGGCTTCGTTGGCTGCAGTCTTTAAAGCAGCATGGACTCCAGCAGAGCAGGTGCAGATCAATTACTCATGTGCAGAGAGGAGATTCAAGACCATGGTTAAAAGCAAGGGCCTCTACGTCGAATAACTTAGTGATAGATGTGTCAAATATTGTTGCAATCAACATTATTTGTAACAAGTGCTCTTTGAATCGACGGCTCAGCTCCCTCAAATTATAAATTCTTCATGTCCGATTTTAAGTGGTGCGCCCTGTACACCGGCTCTGAAGGGGGAGACAAGACCAGCTAGAGTTAGAGGCAATCCTGAGTTAGGATTTGAAGGAGTCGAGCCTTTTTGAGGATGTTTCGAATTTACCATGAACTGCGACATTGTAATCAAATGTAAGAGGCCAACGTACAGCATTTTTTGAGGATGTTTAAAATAGCATCTATGCATTAAAACATAACAAAGGCGTGTGAATCTGCTTGATTTTATTAATCGAAACAAGAAGCAGAAAGCTGTGCCCAAAACACACATTGAAGAAAAACATGGAAACTAGAATTGAGTTGCATTCAAGTACTGCATTTTAATTGCAATTGCTTTAACAGTGCAAGCTAACTTTTCTTTAGATCAGGGGTGTGCAAACCTGAGCTGATTTCGCGTGGCCCGCGAGAGTATTATAAAGTACATAAGAATGATTTTGCATATTTAGGGTGGGTAGATTGTAGAATTGGATACTACAAATTATTTGCCGTTTTGGATGGTGTGGTCCGCGAGTGCCAACGGTCCGGCCAATTTGGCCCACTTCTAAATAAGTTTGCACACCCCTGCTGTAGACCATTTTTGTGCCTTCTGATTGTCTAAAAACTGACTAGTCAGGAACTTGATGATTTAAGATGATTAAAAATCATCAAAAAACATAATTCCTAAAGCAAAATTTAATTTCAGAAATGGGTGCTAGGTTATGCCTCTTCTCAGTGTCAAAGTTGATTACGTTCTCATAAATCGCATTTTGTTTCTTTGACATAAATAGGTAAAATCTAGGGATGCAAATGAGAACATACACTTTTGATTCAAATACAAACACGCATCCTTCAACAATTTTTCCTTTCCTTCGAAAACCTTACATTGTTTTATTTTGCGCCAGTCTTGGAAAAAGACCCTTTTTGTGCCAACACCTAGAGAAAATTAAAAGATTTACTCGAAATATCTTCAAAATTAAAAGGAAGCACAAACTAAATATGAAAATCAGTTCTACAATTAAAATCATAATTTGATTTTTCTCTGTGTTAGCACAAGCCTACATCATGAACGGCAAGCAGCAAGCAAGCCAGCAAGAATCGGTGCCTGAAATGGCACGGCACGTTTGCCCAAGCTCTTTCCACAGATTTTCAGGTCAGTGCTGCCATCTTATCTCAAGTAGAGAATTCCTACAGAGTCTCGCAATTCAAAACGTCTAGTGCACGGTAGTACTAAGTACCTGGTCTATGTAGTAATTTCTTTCGCTTTTTATGCAAGTTTTATAAGTGTTTGGTGTTTTTTTTTTTCATCTCATTCTAAAGCCGTTTAATCTAACTTCAAAAGTTGTGTTATTGTAATGCACCAAAATTGCTTTGGTTTGTCACAATGATGTTCAAAAACTCCTAAGCAGGGCCACCAGATAGTTGTAAATAACACTTTGCAATGTAATTACCAAAATCTGCGATTTTTGTCCAAAATTACATACATGGGGAAAATTGTACATAAGTGTGGTAAAATAGCCTGTTTCAATGAAACTGATATGGGAAAAAGTTTAAATTTACGACAAGGTCAAAATAAAGAAGAAAGAATTTATAACGCATTTCATTTGTCACAAGGAGTATTTAGTTTATCATAAGGCCCGCTAGGTAGTTGTAAATGGCATTTTACATTGTAGTAACAAAAATGTGCAATTTTTGCCCAAAGCTACAAAAATTGGGAAAATTTTGAAAAATATGTGGAAAAATGCCTGTTCTGTTGAGAATGATCTACAAAAAGGATATCAAAATCATAAATACGAATAAAAGTGATCAAATTTGCAACAATTGTGATAAAATATGATTATTTTAGCATCTTTTCCTACCTATGAAACAAAATTTAGATGATGAAAGTATGAAATATAAGACCAAATTGCCAAAAAAATAGCAAAAATCCGATTTTGTTGCATTATTTCCCAAAATAAACTACCAAAAATAATACATTTTGCAGCGATTTTTTTTACATAAATTTGGTGGCCCTGCTCATAAGTCTGAAAGCTTCCTAATCTCCTTTTTGAACGCCTAAAATTGATCACTCTGATTTGGTTGACGGCCCCTCTTGCCTTCTCCTTTTCCTTTTTTTCTCCTTCCTCACATGTAGAGCGTGACTAATTTTGCAACTGATGTTGACATTTTAAACTTGTAATAACTTAATTATGAGGCAAAAATCATTATGTCCCCAAAATTTAAGAATATTTTTGTGAAACAATGATTAAAAACTTGCCGTTATGTGCTGCCAATTTTACCGGGGATGTACAAGAAGCATTCAAACTTAGCTAAGTGAAGGGTGGATTTTTTCTCCTGTCCATTGGAGTTGTGCATCGGATCCGAGAGGTCCTCCAAATCCAATCCAAACTGAATTTTCATAATCCGAACGAATCCGAATACGAAAATTTGCTGCTCAATCTGAACGAATCCAATCCGAAAAATTGCCGCTCAATCGGAACGAATCCGAATCCGAACTGAATTTTCATAATCCGAACGAATCCAAATCCGAAAATTGCTGTGCCATCCGAAAACATCCGAAGTCCTCAATTCAAAGTATTTTGGAAGTGCCTTGTTATTGGAAGTTTAGATGGTTATTCTAATAACATTTCCTTGGTGTTGAGAATTGAAGGAAGAAATCTCTTCACCCTTAAATGACGTGAAACAAGCAAAAAGTTTTTACTCTGTGATAACACCAATAGGGGGCACCACTTAAAATCGGACAGACGTTTGATAAAAGCCAGCAACGCCAATTTCAATTTAAGTGTGAAGACCCCCAAATTCAGATCATAGGCAAATGACTTATTATTATTTTGAGGGGATTTGGAGACTTTCACTGTTTCAGCAAGAAAAAGGGCAACCAAGAAAGATGCTTGTAAAAAGATTGGTTATCCAAGGATTGTTTGTGAGGACCATTGCTTCAAGGCTCCTTCAGATCTTAATTCAAGAACTTTACTCGTTAGACCATTCTGGAGAAGAAGATGGGGAGTAAAGTTTAAAAAAATGTGGGTTCCTAGGTTGCATGGACTAAAATTCCAGCAGAGCAGGTGCGGATCATTTTCTCATGTGCAGAGAGGAGATTCAAGACCGTTTTTAAAAGCAAGGGCCTCTTGTCCAAGTGCTTTTTGATTCAACAGTTCAGTTCCCTCAATTTATTTAAATTTATGTATTTATTATTTTATTTATTTATGTCAAATAGGGCACTTGAAGTGTGGCTTTGTTGGGCCTCTTCATGGAGCGAGAGCGTCGACAAGTTTGACGAACAACTTGCACTGTGCATGCACTTGCAAAGAGACAAAACTTGGCATAACTCAAGAAATTGTTCAAAATATGTTGCATTGACTTGTTCTAGCAATGTAATAATAGTTTAGCTACATCAAATAGGAAATAATGTCACAAGTTTGGCACATTTGCTTGAGAAATGATGAATTTTGTCTCTTTTCAAGTGCAAGCGCAGTGCGAGCTAGCCGTGGCAGATGTCGACGCTCTCGCTCCATGAAAAGGCACAACAAAGCCACACTTCAATTGCCCAAGGAGGACGGTATTACTTGGAGTGGGATCGAGCGAGGGCGCGTTACTGCGTTGGTGTGAATTTTCCTGCGTGATAGCCTGGAGTTAATGAAGAAACCAATATAATTCGAATTAATGTCGAATTTATTGACATAGGTCATAAAACAAAAGTCCACAAGGATTCGATGAGCAATCATTTGATGCCCAATTGATGTCTCTCAAAGAACTCAAACTGTGTTGTTTCATTGTGTTAAGCCAGATATCTTCAAACTCCTGATCTACTGACTTGCTTTGTGATAGTGATTGTCCATCTTTTGTTGAAAGCAACATTGTTTTTAGCATTGGGATAGTTCTAAAACATTCTTCCTTTTGTACAATGATTTGAATGTTCTTCTCTTTCTTTGTTTTTAGCTCCTAATTGGGGTTCTAAAGCCAAAAGAAGACTGTAAAATGTTGAAAAAAAGATACAAAAAATATTTTTTGCATTCTATGAAGAAAAAAATGTCCTTAAACAACCCCAATGATAAAAACCATGTTGCTTTCAATAAAAGGTAGACAATCACTAACACAAAGCAAGTCAGTAGATCAGAAGTTTGAAGATATCTGACTTAACACAATGAAACAACACAGTTTGAGTTCTTTGAGAGACATCAATTGGGCATCAAATGATTGCTCATTGAATCCTAGTGGACTTTTGTTTTATGACTTATGTCAATAAAACGACATTAATTCGAATTATATTGGATTTCTTCATTAACTCAAGGCAATCACGCAGGAAAATTCACACCAACGCAGTAACGCGCCCCCGCTCGATCCCACTCCAAGTAATACCGTCCTCCTTGAATTGCCCTATTGTAAGTGGTGCACCCTTTACAACAATGCACGGCCAGTTTGAGTGGCTGAATGGTAGGATTTGCTAATTGAATCAACTCAATTTTTAGTCTGTTAATACTATTGCATATTTGATAAAGTATGAAACAATTAAACAACTTACAGAGTGATAAAAAATCCTTGGTTGAAGGTATGGAAATTACACTATAAAATCAAGAAAAAAATGTTATTAAATGGAAATCTTGAGAACTGAAATTTCGAAAATAAGAACTAAAAAGTTCGGTTTGCATGTCAAATAAAAACCAAGAGTTCAAAAATGCTTCTTTTTAAGGAATGTTTTAAGTACATCCACCTAGAGCGCTATAATAAAAGAGTACGCGCATGTGCCATTTTGGTCCCAAGACGTCGGTTCCATTGTACTGTGGTTCTTGGGTTCGACCTGTTTGAGGCAACTTTACCTATGCACTATTTACTACCAAATTGACGCTCATGATCTCAGCTTACCTTTGAAAACATAATATTTGACCTTAATAGCCTTTGAAGGCCAAAGCTGGCCAAAACCGTGGGTGCCGAAAGATAACCTTCTCGTTCTCCTTAAACCTCGATGCGCATTCAAGCCCAGTGCTGCTGTGAATTGACTCGGTAATGTCAGCTCTTGATGAATCTCCACGCTGATTTGCATTAAGTTTCTTACTTTTTAGGAAAACTTAATCTAACCAGATACGAAAATGATTGGTGAATATTTAGAACGTCACTTGAAGCCATTAGAGCGTTTTCCTTGCGCACAATATTGCATTGTCATATGAAATGACTTTTGTTGAACAATTATCTGGCAGCCCTGGTGAAGTTGCGCATTCGTAGCAGTCGTCAGGCTGACAGTGCTACAGACTGTTATGCCTAACTTTGTAAAAAGTTTTGATATTTTGTACTCATAATATA
>JAAGOF010000182.1:353330-370175 GCA_010645155.1 Tigriopus japonicus | reverse complement strand
AATTGGACCAAAAAGGGGCAAAAAATTTAAAATTGGACCAAAAAGGGGCAAAAAATTTAAAATTGGACCAAAAAGGGGCAAAAAATTTAAAGAACATTTACGACTTAATCAAATTTTTCTACTCACTCTAATAATGATGAACATATTATAAAAATATGCTTCATACAATCACTATTTAAGATTTGGTTATCTAAACCAAATATTTTCAGTGGCTCTAATCATGCCTGATTAAGCGCCCTGACATTAGTCGTCCTATTGTCAACAAAAGATTAATGCCTTTGTGATATCTTTTCATTGAGCAAAGAAACACATTTTGCCCCAAAGTAAGAATTTGGCAAAAAATGGCAAATTTTAACTCAAGGAGGTTTGAAAGAAATTGTTTTTTTTTGTTTTCAAGTGTTGTTATATTTGAGAATTATTTCAACTTTGGGCAATGTTGATTATTGGAGAAAAATTATTGAAAAAGCGGGAATTTTCCTTTTTCACATCTATGGAGCAAATTACCCCAGATTTTAGAGTTTTGGGTAGTACCCAATGGCCAAATTTGCTACCCAATTTATGTCAAAATTACGCCAAAAATGGGTAATTTCCAGGGTTGCCAACTGGCGATTTGAAACGTGTCTGGCAATAGAAAAATTTGTCTGGCGAAATAAGCTGATCTGGCGCTAAATCTGGCGATTTCAGTATTTCTGACTATAAATTTGGCGAAATGAGCAAATTTGGAGAAAAATAAGGAGAAATCGGGGAAATCTGGCGAAAAAAAATGGCAAAATCGCCTAGTTTTGGTGATAACTCAAACAAACTTTGATTCTCTCTTCATGATTTTGACTTTCATTCTGACTGAAAACCAAGGATTAAATATTTTAGATGACAATCACTAAAGGAGGAGAGCTTTGACCAAAATATTGTTTCTTGATTTGATTGTGCTTTTACAAAGAACAAGAAAATTTTGTTTCGACTTTTTGCTGTAGAACTTACTTCCTCCCTCTTTGCGACGAATCTATCCATTAAACGACCCATTCTAAATGTTCAAGTATCATCTAGACGACTTGTTTTTCACTATCTGTAACCTGCCCGAAGTTCAGGGACTTTATCGGGCAGCTGATTCCAACCCCTTTACAGACCAATTATTTTATCACACATGACTTTTCCGCACTCGGTTTTATCTTTTTTTGACATTTACATGGAATGACATTCTGGGAACCAGTTAAAATCGGTAAAAAAAATGCAGACTAGAATTTTTAACAAGAGAGTTTGGGAAAAAGAGACTGTTATGAATTCAAAAGCTTTGGCAAACGCATGTGTAACTGATTTTGAAAAATTGCCAATTTGATTTTCCTAATGGTAGGGCCAATTGGAATCCTAAATAAACTATGCATCCTTTCATTTTGCTTGTCTCCGTTTTGTTTTGGTTACGCCCTCTTTATGGTTTAATACTCAATCTATTATCATATAGTCAAAATACAGCCCATGAACAATGTCATTGGCAAAAAAATGTTTTTTTACTATTTGAGTGACCACGTTACATTTTGGGAATTTTAATGGCAACTAGTCAGATTTCGTTAATGTAATACCATTAACATTGATTTTAAAGAGTTATAAATTTCATAGCATTTCAGAAAAGAGTCCGAAAGATTTTGTTATTTAGCATCAATAAAATTTCAATTTTGTTCACAAATTACAAACTAAAACGCGTTCAAAATGCTAAAAATAAAAAAAATGTGATGGAAAGTCAAAATGGTGGCATTCCGTTTTTCTTTGAGAACTTTTGTCATGAAATGTGTATCAAAAGATAAAAGTTGAAATGAAAGTTGAAAAACAAAACTGAAGAATTTACCATTTGAGCTATTCCTTGAAGATTACTTCAGCATGACTGACTATAAATAGGATGTACATTAGGTTGTTGGTAAAAAGAAATTTGGCGAAAATCTGGCGATTTTTCAAATGAGGTGGCGAATTCTGGCGAATTACGGTGGCAATTTTGGCGATAAGAGCTGTCGAAGACCTGGCAACCTTTGCAATTACCCAGCATCTGGCAACACTGAGAGGTAATGTGAGGGCCGGACGAAAGAGCCAAAGGGATCCGTAGAGAGGCCATTGTCGTCTTTTTGTCTGCCTTGTTTGTTGCTGTAACTGGTTGCGTGAAAAGGCAAATATTTCTGAAGAATATCGTAAAATATTTGCTCAAACAAGTGGAGGATCAACGTACAAATGGAAGTGTGCAAGACATATTTTCAATACCAAATCCTATAATCGTGTGAATTTATGCCTGTGAATTAAATTATCATCTTAAGGCCCCAGGAAATAATTTTATTTTGCTGTGGAGCAGGTATCCCAGACGTTTTACAGCGTAGGGTCAGCTGATGACTCTCTACAGCTGACCTTACTCCTCGAAATGTGTGAGAAAGGTGTGTTCCCCAATAATACAAACCATTAGGTTTATGGGGCGACCAAGGGATCTCCTTTTTATTTTTAAAACCACCACATTGATTATTTAAAATGTACTATTGGGTCCCTAAATAAACATCATCATCATAAACATCAGATATATGCTCCACAGCAAAATAAAATTATTTCCCGAGACCTAATTATCTTCATTGAGCACCTCAGTATAATTTGGGAGAAGCAAAGTGTAGATAGGTTAGGTGTAGTTAGGCCACATGGCCAAAAAACTAAAGTTTTTCAAAAAATTGCCTTTTATGAATAAGTTCGTTTGGGCCAGTTTCAACTAGTTGCTGATGATAAGCGGCCCTTGCTGGCTACAATGAAATTTCACGACCGGCCTGCTCATTTGGTATGCCATGATGGGACTTGGAAGCTAACAAATTTTTGGAAACCAAAAGTAATGATTAAAAGCTATTAAGACGTTTTAGAGTTACTCCAAAGAATAAACGTGAGTTTAAAAATACTCATTTATAATCAGGAATCTGAAAATTGAGGGCAATAGCTAAAGATGTTTTTTATTCTGTTTTGAAAGTAGAATTTGCTTTAAATGAGAAGAAGCGTTATCCATGGCATTTGCCATTATACAATTTGAAACTATTGATTTGGAAATATCTGGCAATGCTGCTTTATTGTGTAAAAGAAACAATGTGAGGTCCGGACCATTTACTAATCACTAGATAGCGTACAAGCTTTAGCATGGACCACGGAACTTCTGGACGGCTGACGGCCACTCAACCTTTTCAGTAAGCGTCATGATGCTCAGGAAGCTACCTTACTTAATTCAGACTTATGTTAGATGTTAACAACTTAGTTACCTTTTTTTCTAGCTTATTTTTTCAGTCTCCACATCTCCCATGTAAAGGAGTTTCACAGGTTTGATATTTTTGTAGTACTCATGCATGGATAGACATCCCAAAACATCACATTTTAACAGTTTTAACTTGAGACAATCCAATTTGATTGAATATATGTAAATATCCATATAAGTGATTCAGATAGGCGATTTCTTCATGAAATATTTGGTATACCTTAATGGCTTATGGTTACTGTAAGCAATTGTTGATTATATAGCTTTATTGCACATGAAAAGCCATATTAAAATTTAATTTATCACCCTTTGTGCACTAATATGTATCAAATATAAAAGCATTGATACATCATACTATTAATCTGCCAAGAGGCCCAATGGGTGTGTCATGTTTATTGACTGACACATTTTTTATCCCTTCATTAAGTTAAATTAAGATACCTTTATTTAATTATATATATTCTTAACAGAGTGCACATTCCTACTACCTTATCCCCATGTCAAGTTACAAGACCTGGGTTTCTCAGTAGATTCATTCCTATTAAAGGATCCAAATAGTAATGAGAAGCTATGATTCAAGTCACACTCCCACAGTTTCTTGATCTGCTTAACGATGTCTCATTGAGATCATTAAGTACTTTACACTGCAAGATAAAAAGCACTACAAGAATGACTATCAAAAAAAAATTCTTTCTTTGGTGACTTCGTCCATGGACCTAATACATTTGTGCTGAAAATTTGGGCAAATATATGTTAAGAAAAATAGTCTGTTTTTAGCTTAAAAGATGCCCAGAATTATGTCTAACACAATTCACACACTGGGATTTATCTTGCTTGGTTCACTCACATTTAAAAAAGTATATGGATGTTTGGTATATGGCTGAATCATCAACAGAACAAGCCTTGGCATCAAGATGAACTCACACCATGAACAATCCAGCAGTAGTTGAGATTTGATTGATTCCCAAAATAACTTAGGGTGAGAAGGTACTTGTGTCACTGAAGCTGTTGCACTATCAAAGGTGGGTGTGCCATCAATCATAGAATGTAGCACTACAGCAGATGAAGGAGTATTGCCATGAGCCAAATGACCTGAACATGACTTAAAAATCACACTTAAAAAGCACTGAACAGATGAATTAATCACATTTCAAGATGATTTTTCAAGATGTTTCAAATGTTGTGAGTGAGAAGCGACTGGCAAAACAAACAAGGGTGACTGCAAATTGTAGGTCTTCTATAATTGTGATTTGGATCTTGCAAAATGATTAAGGCTCAAGTCATTTCTTCAAATAATAGAAACCTGCCATGAGCTTATGAATAGCAGAAGGAACTTGACACTCAAATTATAAAAAGATGTTGTTCTGTCATGAGATGAAATCATGCTGTCTGCTCGTCAATGATCTCGTCACCTTTTGAATGGCAGATGTGGCCAATCCTGCCCAATGAGAATTGGCTTGGGTTGCCTGAATGACGCATAATTTGTGACAGGCACTTTTTCCGATGTGGTTTCAAATCCTGTATTAAGAAATCCTTGGCTTTAGTCAGACTAATTTGGCAAGCGGGGCGGAATCGGGCGGAATGTATAAAATGATAATTAGGGACGGGCAAAAAGTGTAAAAAGATTTTTGGTAACTTAAACACATTTATTTGTCTTTTTGCACTTTTCGCTTTTATTTGCACGATTTTTTTACGAATTCGGCCTAAATTAAACAAATTGTTGAAATTTAGCTATTTCTTCTTCGAAAATTTTACTTCTGGAAGATTTTTTTCAAATCTGAAAACTAAATCTGATTTCACGGCTTCCAGCATAGGCTAGCATAGTATTGATTACTACGACTTCAATATCTAAATTTTGCTCTTTAACATTGAAAATAACAAGCAGATGACAAGAAAGTATCTGATGCTTTTTATTTCAGAAATTTCAGTTTTTTGCGAATTTTTTCAATTTTATTTGCGCTTTTTTGGTTTTTATATGCGCTTTTGACCTTTTTTTGCATTTTATTTTACGATTTAGGGCTGATTTTTGTGCAACTTTTAGTAACCAAAAGCTTGTCAAGATTTGCCCTTTTTGCCCGTCCCTAATGATAATAATGTCGCCCTCACAACTGTTGAGCGGACAGTTAGTGAGACAATCATGCGAGTCAAGACAAACTTTTTTAAACTCCATCTTGAAGATGCAAGTCATTTTTTGTCCATATGTGTATTGGATTAACCCTACGTAACGCAAAAGCTTAAATTTGTGTTCTTCCTACTAATGACTTATTCAATGTATTTACAAAAACGTTCCTAGTTGTAGTATTAAATCTAAGGCATGGTCACCTAGTGACGTCTTCCGGTCTTCCAAGAAAGTGACCACTAGCAATTGCAAGAAATGACCCAAAAACATTACTTAATTCCACATTTGATTCATTAATTGCAGGGTTGACCTTTGCCTGGTCACACATCTCAAATGTTCCTGCACTTTTGTCCGCCCAACATTTGTTGACAGGAGACTAGTGATGGGGGGCAAACAAGAGATTGGGCAAGCTGTACTGGCACAGTGCTTGGGCTTGCCGAAGCTTGGCATAGCTTGGATGTCTGTACAAGTACTTTTCCCAGCTAACAGGTTTGCCAAATTTGTTATGAACAAAGAATAAACTTGCCATCCGAATTTCACTAAACCAGGTTGATTCAGCTAAATAGGGCCCATATCTTTGAAAGGATGTATTTTTATGAAAATTACACAGTTCAATTCTCTCACATGGGGAAATGCAAAAGATTTCAAAAATACTAAAAAAAGATTTGGTATCTTACGTTTTCATGCCGGCAACTCTGAGTAAACAAGCTTGTTCTGGAAGTGTGACTTCTAAATATTGGTCTTGATTAGCCTCAAAAGTGCATTCATGTGTGGCCTAGAACCGAAACTAAAAAAACCATGGTTTTGCAAATACCATCCAATTCAAAATATTTTTTGTATTACTTCCACTATTTATTGCTAAATTATTAAGGTCAAAGATCATTGAAAATGCAACTTGACATTTTTTTCTCCTTAGTCACACAGCACAGATCTTAACTCTTCTAAGAGCAACTGCCGGCAATTGCATCTTCCAATGTTCCTTGAGCTTGCCAAGTGTATTGGTGCATTACCCAAGTAATGCTTGTCAAAAACTTGTGCTTGGGTGTCTGTGATGACTCATTACTTGCCCAAGTCACATCATTACCGGAGACACATTTTTAGGCTTACACTACCTCCAGTATTAACATTGAGTTCAATAGACAGTTGATAAAAGCGACCTCAAGAGGCAGTTATAGCATTTCTTGTAATGAAAAGTGGAGAAATTCCGAAAATAGGAGTGATTACCGAATCATTTTACGGACCTGCTGCTGTTAGCGATGTAGGCTTGCAAAAAAAAATTTCAGTTTTTAAGGGTCAAATTTTCGAAAAATGTTGCATTTATGGGCATTGGCATAGTTAATGTATTTTGAGAAGTATTGCAAAGTAATTTGAAAACAAATGGAGAAATTGAATGCCTTCAATTAAACAATTTATTTGTTTTTAGGTTTAGTTGCCCCAGGAACCGATCACCTCTGGCCATCTTGCTATTCAAAGTCGGGCATTCCTAATTTCAATTTTGGAAGAACCCTTGCAACTTTTGTAGCGAAATTTTAGATAAAAGCAACAAAACATACTTTTTTGCAAAAACAATGTCAAGAACTGCTATTTCAACTTCAAGTTGTGCAGATAAGAAAGGAATTTTTGCAATTACCAGGCCTAAACCTTCGTTTTAGTTACCTCGCATGCTCATCAGAAACACAGGTCTTCCGAACTTTTTCCGCCAAAAATGATGACGTCACTAGTAATTGCTGTAATAGGGCAATTGAAGTGTGGCTTTGTTGTGCCTTTTCATGGAGCGAGAGCGTCGACATCTGCCACGGCTAGCTCGCACTGTGCATGCACATGACAAGAGACAAAATTCAGCATTTCCCAAGCAAATGTGCCAAACTTGTGACATAATTTCCTATTTGATGTAGCTAAACTATCATTACATTGCTAGAACAAGTCAATGCAACATATTTTGAACAATTTCGTGAGTTGCGCCAAGTTTTGTCTCTTTGCAAGTGCATGCACAGTGCGATTTGGTCGTCACACTTGTCGACGCTCTCGCTCCATGAACTTGCACAATAAAGCCACACTTCAATTGCCCTTTACGCCCTTCATTTTATTTAGTTTGAATGCCTCTCGTACATCCCCAGTGATTTGAAATTGGCAGCAGATAACAGCGAGTTGTCAATTATTGTATCAAAAAAAGCCTTAAATTTTAAGGACATAAGGACAAGGATTTTTGCCTCATTTTGAAGGTATTAAAGGCTTAAAATGTCAACTTCAGTATCAAAATTAGTCACCCTCTACACATGAGGAGGGAGAAAAAAGGAAAAGGAGAAGGTAAGAGCGGCAAGAAGAAGGCATGTTCAGGCAAAGCAAATCAGAGCGACCAATTTCAGACCTTCAAAAAAGAGTTGGGGAAGCTTTCAGACTTGTGGACTTTTGAACATCGTTGTGACAAACCAAAGCAATTTTGGTGCATTACAAGAACACGACTTTTGAAGTTAGAATAAATGGTTCTAGAATGAAATGAAAAAGAAACACCAAACACTAATTAAACTTGCATAAAAAGCGATAAAAGTTACAACATAGACCGGGTCTCTTTGTACTTTGTGCACTCCACGTTTTGAATCGCGAGACTCCATTAATACTTTTCGAACCAATCATGCCAAATAAACATCAAAAGAAAGGCCAGATTGGGCAAGATAGAAACTTACATATGATACTGCCATGCTTTGGCACTTCACCTAAAGAATTTAGAAGCCAAAACAGTAATGATTAGGGACGGGCAAATAATGTAAAAAGATTTTTGGTAACATAAACCCATTTTTCTGCGCTTTTGCGCTTTTCACCTTTATTTGCACTTTTTATTTACGTTTTTGGCCAAAATTGACAAATTGTTAAGAAAATGTAGTGGCTTTTGAAAGAATTTTTAGTTTCAAGATCAAATTTTGAACTAGTCAAAAAAAGCTTGCATTTGCAATGCAAAAACCATTCTTAGCACCTTGAAGAAATATGTGCAATTCAGACCAAATCTCACACTTTATTCACCATCTTGGCTTTAACTTTAACATCCTGTTTACTAAACTAAAAATTAGACAAAAGAATCTAATTGCATGCAAGCAACAAATAGCAAACCTAAAGAAACTCATGTTATGGTAATCGAAGGATCTACAAACAATATAGATTGCAGAATTAGGTTTGCTGCCTACAAAGATTGCTATTTCTAAAAAAAGGCCGTTATAAACTCAAAATCATCAAGCTAAGGATACATCAATGTAGCAGTACACATTGTTTAATTGACTTGGAGATATTACTTTTAAGTTCCAAAAGTATTTAAGAACAGTTTTGATGTGATGAGACAATGAATGCCACATTTGAAATTGAGTTCTGGTAATTAGGCCATTGGCCAAATGTTGAAGTAATGTCACTAAAAACATGCTTAAAACACATTTAAGACTATTTTCTTTGATGCAATTGTTAGGCACACGTGGGTATTTTTCTGTTCAATTTTCAAAGTCTATTTTTGAACAACTTGAAGGACAAAAACGGAGTAATGTAATGCCATAAAAAACAAATGCTAAATGTATTTCGACAATATTTTAGGTACATACATCCACGAGACCACCTTAGGAATGAAAAATTCAGAAGATTGTTGACAAGATTATTTTTCTTGACTTTACATCCTTTTGGCTAGTGACCTAATTAATAGAACTCTTTCACTTGTGCGACATTGCCTCTTCACCTCAAACAAGTCTCAAATGTCTTCAGAACTTGTAAATGACTTCTCCTGCTAAATTAGGAGCCGTGGTCTATGAATGACGTTTTAAGTCTAAATGCAAGTTACTTGCTCTTTTTTGACATTTATTTGCTCTTTTTTGTCATTTATTTGCACTTTCTTGACATTTATCTGCTCTTTTTGACATTTATTTGCTCTTTTATTGACATTTATTTGCTCTTTTATTGACATTTATTTGCTCTTTTATTGACATTTATTTGCTCTTTTATTGACATTTATTTGCTCTTTTTTGACAGTAATTTGCACTTTCAGCATTTTTCTGCACTTTGTTTTGCACTTTTGGGCACATTTTTTTGCAACTTTTGGTAACTAAAAGGGTAAGATTTTATGCACTTTCTGCCCGTCCCTAGTAATGATTTAAAGAGATTCAGTCGATAGAAAGATACTCAATAATCTGAAATTGAAGAATATTCCTTAGGGCAATATATTACGATGTTTTTGTTTCTGTTTTGAAAGTAGAACATGTTTTAAATGAGAGGTAAGTGGTCTCGGTGGCATTTGCCATTTGATAATTTGAAGCAATTAGACATGCACAAGGTTGCTCCAAGTGAGCGTTTTAAATCATTCCGCGGGCGGCAAAACAAGGCCGTTGGCTGTGCTGAGTTGCTCAGCCCATTTTGGCGAATCCAAGTTTTTCCCATTTTGACGAGCATTTGATGATTCTAGGTCCTTGGAAACGATCGGTATTTCCCTTAAGAATACCTTGGCTGGAATTGGGTCAATAATTTGCAAAAAATAATATTAGGGTGATTGATTTAAAAGCAAGTAAGCAGGCCTTGTGCTATTGCAAAAATAGGACTTAACATTGATCCAAACACTAATATAAAGATGCTGATTTATTCAGTGGGTTCCAAAGAATCATTTCAATATTTCAAAATACTTAACATATAGAGAAATGCAATATTTTTTGACGCTTCTTTCTGTTAAGATCTAATCTTTTCTGTATCATTTTCAAGCAAACAAATTGGGCATATTTTCAACCAAGTGAAAGCAGAGGGATCATAACGTAAAATTTAGATCGTTTCCAGGGACCTAGAATCATCAAATGCACGTTAAAATGGGAAAAACTTGGATTCGCCAAAATGGGCTGAGCAGCTCAGCACAGCCAACGGCCCTGTTTTGCCGCCCGCGGAATGATTTAAAACGCTCACTTGAAGCAACCTTATACATGTCCCATTGATTTGAAAATTATGCTTCTTCTCAACTACAATTAAATATAAGGTTGAGAATTGAGACTTAGAAAATTAACGATAAACCGCAAAGAGTACCAAGGCTTAACACTCTTGGGAAACAAGCAACCTACTGTGCTCCAACTTCAAAAATAAATCAAATCATTGAGTGTTTTTTTTTCTTGTATTTTGGTAAATGTAATCTCAGAACTTATTTGCCATGAACATGGGCGAGGATATGTAACTAAGCTCAAATGGGCTTATTTTTGAAAATTGTCCTGCCATTTAGACCTTGAGGTGGTCGGAAGTTGTCCACCATTGGTTTTTTATCGGAGTCTTTCAGCTTTCTAAGTTTAGCCAACTGAAAGATAGAGGAAAAAAATAATGGAATCAGTCTTTTATCTCCAGTTATGATAGTGAATGAACGTACGTCAGCTTCGGCCATTTTGATTGGATCCTCCATGTTGATCCATGTAACCACTTCGCCACATCCAGGGGTAGTCAAAGAGCCTTCATATGTGGTCCACTTACTGAAGTCTGTCACTCCACTCAAAATCTTGGCCATGTTAATTGTGATTTCTGTCGAGTCATCTTTATTCTTCAAATTCATCAACTCGTCAACAAGTGGCTAAAATGATATGTCAAGCAATGAAAATGTGTAAGGAACCAAGACTCTAAAGAGTTTAACTAATCAGAAAAGATAACCTGGCAAGCGAAGTTTTACAACATGATCTTGAATACTTGTTCGTCGGGAATATGTAAGAGCTGATCCTCTAGCAACATTTCAGGCAGGATTGGACAAATTTTTACATACTTTTCCTCGATCAACCCATTATTCAAGGGTTGCACAGATCTGCCAACAGCAACTCGTTGGTTGACCAATTTATCATGTTAATGTTTATTGTATGCAATAACGTCAATGATTAACTTTCTTTGCAGGGAATCCCATTCCTAGTAGCGATAATATAAATCCGCAACCAAAAAATTGTGGGTTGGTCTATGAGGCTTGAAAAGCTGTAAAAGCTCAAAATTGTTCAGTAAAGAACTTCTCAGGAGTAGTAAAAAAGGGAGACCCTTGAAAGAATAACGAAGCACTCATTCGGTTGATTTGGTTGAAAGTAGTGATGGACCAAAAGGGCTCTTGACCAAAACCGACAATATCGGCCGAAAGAGGGCTTCCCCGAGATTGAAAACGAAAGCACCTGACTACAAAATCAATTAGATGCAAAATTGACTTTAGAGAAATAAAGAGTCACATGTGTTCGATGTTGGGCAATTGCAACTTATGTTTCAGAGGTTTTTGGACCAAAAAAATTTTGGATTTTGTTGTCAAACTTCATCCTAGTATGTCTGGTCTCGGTTTCGGTAGGCAAAACCGAAATCGCTTTCTTGTTCTTTCGAAATTTCGGCCGTACTTTTTGCTCAAATCATTTTTGGTCCATCACTAGTTGAAAGCATCAGCGTTAAAATCATTTTTAGCAAAGCAAAGCAAAAACAAAACATATTGAAGGCCGTGTGACTCACCATCAATGCCATGGCGGGGTCGTCACCGACCTCAATGAAAAGACCAAGAACAGCCAGGTCTCCAGCCTTTGAAAAAACTAGTTCTTCGCCCAGAGCAGTGTCAGCGTGAACCAAGTGGATTTCAGCAGGAAATCTAAATGTTTAATGCATGAGTGATAGATTGTTTTAAAGTTTCTGGATGTTGGACGACCGACCGTTCGGTTCTCATAAGAATTGATCTTATGAAAAGTTTAATTTACTGTTTTACCAACCACGTAGTAGGTCGTCCGACATTCAGACATCTGATGCGCCATTTACTGCTGTTCATTGGTTTAAGTGAGACTTACGCTGTACCAGCAAGGAGGTGCTCAGAGCCCTTGGTTGAATCTGACCCCCAATGCAGGTGAAATTGCACCAATCGGTAGGTTTTATCCTCAAGTGGTCCCATTGATATTAATCTCCAGGGTTCACTTGCATCCAGATTAAATTGAACTGCAAGCATTTTTTAACACATTGGACCGTTTTAATATTACTTCTTTCCAGGGTGGCCAACTTTTTTGGGAGCGACGATGCTAGTTAAAGTCAAATCAATGCTAGAAAAATGCTAATTTGGAAAATGGAAAATGCTAGAAAAATGCTACTTATTCTAATACAAAAAAGGGACTGCAGCGGCTATTATGCCCATTAGTGAAGACTTGAGTCTATATATTGACTTTAATTTTGCTGAAATTGGCACAAAATATATTTTTTTCTGCTACTTGCCAAACCTAGTTAAAAACTTTGCCTTCAAAAATTTCTAATGCATTGATTGTGAAATAAATCATAAAGAGCAAAACAAAACAATTGGCAAGTCATGCAGCACTTATCTTTTATGACAAATATAAAAAGTTATTTTCTTGAATAATTGAAGGTTTGTAAGAAACCAAACATTATGTTTTAAATGATTTCTTCAAATTTTCTAGGATTAAATTGAAACTACTGTAGTGATGGACCAAAAAGCGCTTTTTTGTTTCAATTTCACTCATCCTCTATGAAAACCAAAAGCAGGCATGCATTTTAAAGACTGAAATTTCACACCAAAGTTGAATATTTCTTGGTTCAGAAACCTTTGCAACTTATTTTCCCTATTTTATAAAATTTGCAATCTCTCAGCATCAAGATATCAACATCAACAGGTTAAATTTTAAAGTGACTTTTGCATGCTAAAAACTTTGTGATCAGCTACTTTTCATTTCAAAAAAGCCCTCTTTTAACAAAAATGTTTTTGGTTAGAAGCCCTTTTTGATCCGTTCTTTGACTGAAACACTAATTTATCCTTTCTAGTTTAAAAAGCTGTTTTTCTGTACTTGGTGTAGTAGTTCCATCACAAATCGAATTTTTTTGAGACAAGTAATGCTTTGTGCCCCTTCTCAAGTTGTCTGGTTACCTGTACTGTAGAACCAACTTGAAAATAAGGATCACAAGTCTTCCAATTTATCTTTTTTTTAAGTCAGGGAACGTAAGGCAAATTCAGCTGTCAAAATTAGTTGTCTTTGAAGCCCAAAATTGGATGTTTTTTCCAAAAAGTGCTAGAATAATGCTAAAATGCTATGCAAGTTTTTTGATTCTAGAGCCTTTCAAATAATGCTAGGAAAATGCTAAAAATCCGAGCGATGCTAATCAAAATTCTGCAATGCAAATGCCCTTGAAAAAATGCTAATTTTCAGAAATTAGCATCGAAAAATGCTAGTTGGCCACACTGCTTCTTTCATGGATTTGTGGATCATAATTACCTGTGTGGCCATTGTTAAACAATTTTCCAGAGATATCTGTCATGTAGTTAGTACTGAAGGACAACATCTTTGGATATTCTTTCTCTGTTGCCCCTGTGATGTCGATTGGAGACTGGCTAAGGCCAGCGCAAGCAGGGAAATCATCTGCCCATTTAGAGGTGTCTGAAATTCGATATTTTTAGTTTATTTCTATTCGCGGATCCCTAACTTTATTTTAGTGCACGAACTGATATGTTTAACACCTCTTACCCTCGTAATTCCAGGTTGCACCATCAGCGGCTGAGGCCAATTTGGCTATGAATTCAAACACATTCTGTTAACAAGTTCTAGTGAATGAAAAAAAAAATATGCAATCTACCTAATACAAATATGATGAAGAACTTGCAAACCATATCCAACAATGGCAGATCTGGTTGATGTATGACAGTCTCTCTCCAAGATAAATAATGACGAGGACTGCTTAGGGGGCAATTCATAACACATTAATATACGTTTTGATTGTGTGTTCGAATATAGGGGCGACTGTCTTTCCTGTATTCTTGTGAAACCACTGCCACTTGTCTCTTTATATGAGCATTAGTATTAAGTGATGATTTTGCAACCAGGATTTGAATGATTAGGATAAAGAGCATGCTGGCAAGGTTTCTCTTTATTTTTGACATCAATCTTACTCGTACAGACACATTGCTGATTAGATAGATGATTAGAGCTTGAAAGCGTTATGAGAGGCGAGCATCTCGTGTTGATTCATTGCTTTTCATAAAATTGTATCATATGGTTCTAAAAAGACAAAAAAATAATCGAATAAAGGTCTGATTCTGACACTCTAATACTTTAAAGAGCAGATCATGGAAGGGCTTGAAAGTCACGAGTCAGTTGATGTAGTCTCTCTAGACTTTGCCAAGGCCTTGGATAAGGTAGATCATGCATGGTCTTTTGCTCGATCAACTCAAAGAGTTTGGGATCCAGGGTAAGGTCCTGAATTGTATTGGTAGTTTCATTAGTGATATGAAGCAAATAGTCAAGGTTGAAGGATCATTTAGTGGCGTGTATGATTTGAATATGATACACCGTTGAAAACAAGCCTTATGGCTGAAGAGGTTCTTAGATCGTTTTTTCTTCTCATTTACTTTCATTCTTACTCCTACAGAGTCTCACGATTCAAAACGTGGAGTGTACACAGGATTCAGAGACCCTGTGTCCATGTAGTAACGTCTTTCGCTTTTTATGCAAGTTTTCTCAGTGTTAGGTATTTTTGTTTTATTTCATTCTAGAGCCATTTATTCTAACTTCAAAAGTTGTGTGCTTGTAGTGGACAAAAATTGCATTGGTTTGTCACAACGGTGTCCAAAAGTCCACAGGTCTGAAAGCTTCCCCAACTCTTTTTTGAATGTCTGAAATTGGTCGCTCTGATTTCGTTGACTTCTTGTCGTCTCTTGTCTTCTCCTTTTCCCCCTTTTCTCCTTCCTCAAATGTAGAGGGTGACTAATTTTGAAACTGAAGTTGACATTTTAAACTTGTAATAACTTTAATATGAGGCAAAAAATATCGATGTCCTTAAAATTTAAGACTGTTTTTTGATACAATAATTAACAACTTGCTGTTCGCTGCTGCTAATTTTAAGTCACTGGGGATGTACGAGAGGCATTCAAACTTAGCAAAGTGAAGGGCATATTTTCGGAATTTCTCTACTTTCCATTACAGGAAATGCTATAAATGCCGCTGGAGGTCACTATTTTCGACTCTCAATTCTAAACAGTATTTTGAACAAGACCCAATATACATGAACATAGATACAAAACATACCAATTTCAGATCGGCTCTTGTTCATCCATTTCATTGCTCCTCTTCAGAAGTAAAGTGCAAAAGCTAGTAGGTTTTCATTTGCTGTCGACACGAAATTACTTTGTGGAAGGAATGGTCAGGACTCTTCAAGTCTAGTCGATGACTTGGAGAATGTCTACTCTTGGATTGCAAAGAGTAATTGGAAGTGGTGAAGGCATATCAAAAGTGTGGCAGGATCCATCGCAATTTCAAGTCCAGAGATAGTATTACGATGCTAACTCTGCACAAGTCGATTTTTCAGCCTCATCTTGAATATGCCTCGCCCATTAGGGCTCCAATGAGTTTGACAAGTTTGCAAAAGATCGAGCAGGTTCAAGGAAGGGTTGCACAGTACTCAGAGAAGGTATGAAAGGTATTTGAAACTGTGTCTTCAAGAGCATTCATGGGCTCTGTCCTAATCCAGGATTTGAGGTCAGCTGTAGCGATTGTAGAGGTTTTCCTTGTGCTCTAAGAGCACCTCCAAATCCCAAGGAATCCAGGCTATTTCGAACAATGAACACAACTCCTCTCTTCTTTATTGGGCTCCTTCACTGTTCAATTTGTTGCCCATTAGTCTTCGTCAGGAATATGTAGGACCTGATCCTCTTACAAGTTTTAAAGTTTGGTTAGATAAATTTCTAAACACTCTTCCTGCACAACTCACTTTACAAGGGTTGCCCAGATCTGCCAACAGTAACTCGTTGGTAGATCCCTCTGCCAAACCAAATTTGTTTAAGAGCTCAATCTTGTGTAATTGCGTGGCGCTCTTACTGTATATATTTTCAGATCAGTTTTACAACAGTAGATAGTGGTCTGCCCTATCCAATTGAATAGGTTTGCAACATTTAACAATGAACCAAGAACCGAGATTAACGTTGCCAGACCCATCTTGCCTTGATTTCCAACATGTTTGCCAGGACATTATTTTTTGCCACTTTTTGGCCACATGTCAGCTCTGTTCCTTCGAGCGCTATCATTTCTTCGAAAAGGATCATTTCTCAAAAATGGGTGCCATGTAAGCTAAATGATGCCACTCAAAAGAAGTTTATCATGGAGGAAAAGGACTTAAGAAACAAGCATCGGATATCTCGCCCTGGCAACCTTGCTGGAAATCAACGTCAGATGGGTCCAAGGTCTGCGCTGATGTTTTTCTCGGTTCATTAGGGCCGTTTCATAAAATATAGAGGTATGGAGAGCATAATGTCAGCAATGACAAATTGCTTACTGCCGTACACAATCCATCAAAAATGGTGACGAGTACTTTGACATGCCCTTATTGTTCTTCCACGATCTTTATGTTGTACGTACAGCGGCGAGTTATTATTAGGGATGTCATTCTGTTGCACAAAAAATTGGCCTAAATTGCGCAAAAAATTGTACAAAAAATGCACACAAAGCGGCAAAAATTGCACACAGAGCGGCAAAAATTGCACACTAAA
>JAAGOF010000182.1:270656-352185 GCA_010645155.1 Tigriopus japonicus | reverse complement strand
GGATTCGAACCTACGCCGTCTGGGGAAGCACTTACACTCGGCACTTTTAAGAACGCGCTAGTACGCGTGGCCATTCTGGCTTCCTTAGATTGAAATCAAACTAAATCCATCACTAGTATCAACTTGAGGCAAACTTTAATGACTCAGTGAAAAGTTTTAACTCCAAGATAACTCGGAATGCACTTTCCAATGTGCTACCATCAAACTGCGGTCAGATTTATTTATCATTATTCAATGTAAGGACTGCAAAAGCCCATAAAATTGTCGTCTGCTTCCCTATACGACTGAAATTTTTGGCACTATTTAAACCACATTGAATAATTGTTGTACTCAAAACTAGTATTTGCACAAATGGAACAGGTATCTGGCGGGAATCTCGGGAAAATGCATGAAAATTGCTAAAAATGGCACAAAACTTAAAAAATTGCAAATAATTGAAATAAACGGTAAAATTGCAAAAAGTTGCATTTACTAGAGAATGACATCCCTAGTTATTAGCCTCATCTCCCGCAGTTGAACCTCAACGGTTAGAGCTACAGTATGATACAAATGCTTCCCTGATTGTCATCCAATATTGTGTACTGCATTTATCTCTCTTTCTCTCCACATAAGATTCCATCCAGGTTGTTTTACGAGTACACGTTGCCGATAACAAGCAATTTGATTGAAAATGGAGCAGACGAATTGCTTACCAACGTGGTGAACAACCCCCATGAAATGCAATCGTTCACCACCTCCTTAAAGGTTGGTACTTTTTTCAAAGGAAACGTCAATCTCATTGATTGGTAAGAAAGCCTCAAAAAATGATACTTTTTGATCAAAAATTGCAATTTGCAATTCCTAAACATTTAAAATTAGTAAGATGTGTTTGTGTTGGATTATTTCCATTCAATTAAGAGAACAGGAATAAAAAGACAACAACCGTATGATTGCGCATATCCCGTAATTGTTTTAGGAACCCAGGTCTATCGGACACGGCCTTTTTAATGTACTGAACCCCATTCACAACATTAAAGCTTGAGAGCTAAGAATTGATATCACAATGGTTTTATAATGAGGATTTGAACCCGTATCAAGAATCATTCTATTAATTTGTGGTAAAGCTAGGCCAGATAATAAAGGACGCACCATCCGTGGAGCAAGTACATTGAACCAAGGATCACTAAATACCTGGATGCCTCGGCTAATGGCAAAATCAATCTTTCGAATTCTGTGTTAGACAGAGAAAAATCCAATTAAACCAGTTGTCCAGCTGGTAATATAAAGCTCACTTGCTCAATTTCAACTTGATCGATTGCAACTTGTTGCATTTGGAGTAATTTGAAGCGTAGAGCATAGGGCGCTCTTCCGACCGAACATTTGCACCTACAATCGTCCAAAAGGACGATTGTAGGGTCAATTTTTCTCTCGTTTCCGCGCGTATGTATTGCCACTGAAGCAAATTTCGAAACGTTGTTATTCATGAAAGGGGGAACATAATCATGCTGAAATTCAGCAAACGACATCCTTAAATGCTTCTTTTATCAATCTTATCGAAGCAAAATCGCTTACTTGAATGGTATTTGATTTATAAAAAATCCACAGCTGAACGCCTGAGCGGAGGCTTCCATGTCTTACGATTTCCTTGATTGAACCCAAGGAGTAACTGGATCCTAAAATGACTGACAACATTTAAGACATCCAACCCTTGCAACAACAACAACAACAACAACAACAATAATAACAAAACTCAATCAATCAATTTTACATTGATTTCAAAATGCTGAATGAATTCAGAGAGTAACCCCAAAATCAAAGCACTCAAATCATCTGTATATTGTGCTCATTCCGTTCAAAAGGTTAAGAAGTGTTTGCCATTTTTGTTCATTTATTAAAAAAGGTAAATTGAAGTTGATTCTCTGCATTTGTATAATGTCAAAAATGAATGATGGATCAAAAATAATTCTTTGATCTGTATTAGCCGACATGACAGGTCATTTTTGACTGGCAGCCGATTATTTAGGTCAGATCAGGGCCAGTTTATTAAAAATATAGGTCATCACACATTTGAACACATATGGTAACTGCTTTGCATGTTGCAATCTTTGGATAACAATGCCCTTGTACATATTCGAAACCAGGGTGAAGAGGAACGCGTAAATTATTGTGTAAGTTTTTCTTTGGAACCCGTAAGACCATTCATTCATTTAAGAGTGTTGTTGGCGTTGGTTTGCTGTCTTCTTTTGCTTCCTCCTCGATGAGACATGGGAAGCTGGAGGAGTGAGTAATTAATTTGGGAAGGTCGATAACCACTTTCCATCAGCCTAGAGACGGAAACATGTTCAGATGTCTTGGCTTGAGATTCACCAGCTTCCTCTTTGCCCGAAAGGTAATGGGCACACTGAAAGGATTCAGCTTTCCCCTCTACATCTTCATCCTCATTGGTCAGCTGAATACTAGTGGCAACGGAATCGACATCAATGCTCTCTGGCGGGGATTTCATGAAGTAGCCACTGCCATTAACGGCAACATCGGCTTGAGAGAAGAGAATGTCTATTTGAATGGAATGGATTGTTTTCTTGTCACTCACTCATTCACAAGTCTGCAAGAATTTGAAGCTATGCTCAAGCGGGGTAGAAGGGAAAGCACAAAGAGTGGACGTGGGAAGGATGGACGGACAGAAGACGGACGACAATAACGAGACACAAGCCAACGAGCTGTTCTCTTTACCTTTTAATGGGGCCCTCTTATGGGCTGAAGGCAAGACCTTTTTGGTCTTCTTAGGTTTAAAGTCTGAGCTAGCCATGTCCTTGCGGTTACGGTTACACACTTTGTCTTTGCGCATGTGTACAGGTCTTTGAATCCCATGAAGTTTCCAATACAATCCACAGGCATTACAGACTGGGGAACCTTGACTATTCCTCCGCCAGAGTGAGGTAGTTTGAGTATTGCAATTGGCACAACAGGTGTCCTTACTTAACCGAGCTCCTCGGTTCTTGAAAGAATAAAAAGTCAAATTGATAAGTTGCAACTCACAAGCAAATAGTTCGGATTACTATAGCTTACCACTGGTTTCTTGACTCCAGTCTTCACACCGGTTATATTGGTACTTGTCGACGATCTAGCGGATCTCCTTGACACTTCAGAGGTCTCGGTGTCGTAAATGGAGGCTCGTCTTGAGTCCATTGAGTTCTGGTAAACTGGCATTGGAGTCACTCCTGACGTGGGGGAGTCCATATTGGAAAACATGTAGTTGGAAGAAGAGCTCCTCGGCAAGGAAAGCTCATTTGAGCTAGATTGGTCGGAAGACATCCTGTGGAAAATAGGGAAAAATTTTACCTCAATCCAATTCAAGTCATAAGTGTTTACAAAGAACCATAAAATGACGCTGTAATTAACCGGTTAAAACAATGCTCATTCTGGGATATGTCGTAGAGAAAAGAAACGTTTTTCGTATCATGATGTGCAAATAACATAAGTGGTAATATTTCTGGTTGCAAAAAAGCTTTCAGATCTTGTTTTTGGTTGAAGAATGTCATTCAAAGAAGCATGTTGCAAGGAAGTATTAAGCTACATGTTTGATAATAAATTATGAATCTTAACATTAAATCGTCAAAATTATTTTTGATTCGCTTCAATCTCGACGCGAAAATTGAAGGAAAAGGTTAATAGAAGTATTTTGCAAGTGTCAAAAACACCCATGGGTATGATTGATGTTCAAAACATTATGACATTTGAAAATGGCTGGCTTCTACTTCGTTACCATTGCTCAACCACTTTTTGTCAACTGCGTAAAACATCGGATTAAGTTTGTCTTTTAAAAAAGGCTAGATTGAAAGAATATCGAGCTTTTGAAAGAAGGTTGGCTTAACTCTTTTAGTCGGTTTCAAACTTGTTGGCGTTTACTTAAAATCATGTAATTGCATGGACGTATTCGACATACCCATTGAGCGTGTATTGGTGCTCAGGTGTCAGATCATCTAAACCTGGAACATTGGGTATCAAAACTGGAGATCCAGACCCTCCACCATTTGCTTGGATTTGGATGACAGCCACAGGTTCGCCAAATTCATTCACAGACGTGAGAAACGGATCTACAGTGAGGAAATGATTGTCGATTATCGTGAACACAGAAATCCAGGTCAAATAAGCCGATGACAGGGCAAATTGTTTCAGGAAATGCTTCCATGGTCAGTTAGCTCGTTTTCTTTCGTTTTTCCTTTTTAAATTTAGGTAGGTCATAGTTTGACAGTGACAGAGTAATACTTTCTGCTAGAGACCGATCCAATTTCAGTGCTAACACTCTCATGAACTGGGCCATGTGCAAAAAGAAGCATTGACGAATTTTAATCAATGGTTGATTTAGGTGATTTAATTTGCCATTGGAGAGCCATTCAGGACAGGACACAATCAGAAAAAATACCCTGTGGGGAAATTTTTCATCGTTGCCACAAATGCCTCGAGATGAGCAAAAAATACTCAGCTTGAGATGGCCATGTTAACGCTTTTTGTGCATATTTTGTATTCTCGTTTCAAAGCTCGCTCAGATCATGTAATCCAACACCTCATATGCACACTCAACTTGTACGAAATTCTTCGCTCAAAAGTTGGATCAGAGGCGTTCAAGTCAAACCAAATGGGCAGATCAACAACAACAGCAATTACTACACGCTACATACATACAACTACTCCAACTACGTAGACACTTGCACTACCCAAGCACTACGTTTCTATCGTTTAGCGTTTAATTGAAAGGGGGAGTATTCCTCAACATTTGTTTTGCAGGCCGATTAAAATTCGAGCTTTTCTCTTTCTATTTACCAGAATCTTGAGCATGAGGCATTTGATGGAAGTTCGGATCGCCTCCAGATGAGGAAGATGAGGCGACATCTCCTATGGTCATATATGACGCGGGACAATCGAACTCCGATTGAATGTGGACGGATGTGGTGGCTGGAGATGACGAGTCCATGCTATTATTATCACCGGACATCCCAGGATTGACATATGAGGCCGAAGTGTGGTAGGAACCGATGTAAGCCGAACTGGTCTCGACGGGTTGGTCATACTTCAGGTCCCATCCCGGCACAGCTTCGTGATTGTGGTAGTCTCCAGGTCCCCCCAGGTTCCCATTTTGATCCAAACCCCCCATTTGATTTCCCAGAGCAATGGAGACGCTTTGAGACAGAATATCGTGCTCTTGGGGCACGTATGAGGTCTCGTCGTACACTTCGTGACCCCCATTGAGACTTTGAAGAGAGACCAATTCGGACACGGTGTTACTCGCCAGTGTCTCCACCTCGTGACTGATCTCGTGACTAGGGATCATGTACACATTGTTGCATGGATAGCCCTGATGATGCTGATGATGATCCAAGCCCATGGATGTGTGTGGATGGTATTGTAAGTGGTCATCGCCATTCAAAGCCAAAGATGTGGCTGGAAGGGGTCCCACATTGGTGTGTGGATGAGGCAGAAGGGCGGGAGGCGTGGGTTGACGATTTTGTAACTGACCATTGAGAAAGATGTCCTTATGGATGACGTGAGTGGAGTGCGATTGGCTCACCATCTATTATTCAAAGAGATAACCAAAGATCAGGCGAAGGACTATCATTTCCTATTCATCCTGCTAAACATTACCTCCATGATTGGCACGTGACTTCAAGCAAGATCTGAAACATCAAAATAAAGCATGAGATCGAGTTACTCGGGGCGTTATGAAAATGGCGTCTGACTGGAGTTTCGAGACGGAGACGACAATGCTTCCGTCGGTCGCCAATAAATATCGTCGCCAGGTTCGGTGTAGAAATGAAATCTCTCTCTATCTCTCCCTATGTTGAGCGAGCATCCTTCAAATGTCAGCAACGTGTTTGAAGGGTGAACTCGATCGGATTTGACATATTTTCAGCAATTAGCACGAGTTGCTTCTCTGAGGGTTTGAGTTGTTCATCTGTCATAATGAGGTTGTTCGTTCAGTGGGTATCAGAGGGGTTGGATTTAAATGGCACATTGGAATGCCCTAGCCGCATTGCTATGACGACTGATCATCAATTTCGAGTTGTGGTTCCATTTTTCAAATTAACAAACTTCAATAAAGTGCCACCAAAATTGGCATTCGAAGCTAAAGCGTCCTTTGCATTAAAATCTGGAGTGCTCAGAACATTTCCATGAATTATCTGGGTGCAATGTCGTAATTCAACTATTCCAACAGCCATGTGAACAAAGGCGAAAAAGGTGGCATTTTACATATATTGTCGAGGGTGGGGGAAATCTCGGGGATCAAATTCTTGTTGAAATCATCCCCCATCCGAGGAACGAAGTGCATGCAAATAACGACGATTGAGCTCTCTTTTATTCTGTGGCACATTGTTGGCATTCCAGAGTTTTTAGCATTAAATGAAATCCAACATTGAGCTAACTCAAAAATAGCTCAAAAACATGGAAGCGAGAAGACAATGTGGTCTTTGTAGTCCAACATGTTATTGGTGTGGGTGATGAGAGAATCGCCTTGATATGAGACGGGTGTGAATGGGAATTACTGGGCTTGGCGGAAAACCTAATATTCTTGGGAAGTTCAGCTCTCGGGGATGCTGTCCTCTTTAGCCTGGATTTTAGTACCTGGATGTCAAAGGGTAACAATTTTTCCTCGCATTTTAAATGACAGTAGGTTATTGTATGTAGGTTTTTCACGGGTGCATTGCCGGTGTTTTTTCGTTTCAGGGTTTCATGGAGTGTTTCCATCCTTTGAATCCAAAAATTTTACTTGCGCTCTGAGAACACCTTCATATCCCAAGGAATCGAGGCTAGTTGAATAATGAAGCCCTCCTCTCTTCTTTATCGGACCCCTTTATTGTTTAATTTGATCCCCATCTATCTTCATCGGGAATATCTTAGTGTTGATTCTCTAACAGCTTTTAATGCAAGGTAAGATAATTTTTAAAACACCATTCCTGATCAACCCTCTTACACGAACAAAGGGCAGACCAAATTTGCCAACAGTGAGTCGTTGTTAGATCAAATTACGTATAAATGTTAATTGTATAAATTATTTTAATGATTTATTTGTTTCCAGGGAAACGTATTACTTGTAGCGGATGCAAAAACCGCAACCAACCTTCAAGTAATTAGCAATATCTACTGACTAACAGGCCTGAGGAAAAGATGGTAATCATTAGGGGTGCAGATTTCTGGCAAAAAAGTATGCCTTTTGGGCCCAAAAATGGCAAAAAAAGGCGTCAAAAATGGCAAATAAAATGTCAAAGAAACAAAAAAATGGCAAATAGACACGAAAATTCACCAAAACATAACAAAACTAAATTCGGAAAATGACAATTTTTTTTTCACCAACATTAAAGTAGAACGCAATTATCTACATGTAAGACAAAATCTTTTTATTCCGTTGAGTAATCAATATATCTTTAAAACAAAAACAAAAAATGGGCACAACTTTCTTTTTCATATTTTATGACTAAAAAGACAATTTTTTCATTGATTTGGCCAAAAAGCTACAAATTTTGCATTTAATTGCCCAAAACCCGACAAATTTGTATTTTTTCCCCAAGATACCTTCCTCAATGGACCATGCGACAGCATTGGCCGAATGCAAGCAAGTAACACCGACGAGGATTAAACCAATTTAAAGCACCTAAGAAAATGAGGCTCTCTCGAAACCTTTATATCTCTCATCACAGTCGTGGAAATATATCTGTATTTGAGCAAGGTCCCTTCAGTAGAGCCCTTGATTTGAAAGAACTTGAATATTCCATTTGAAATGGACTTGGAATAGGCTTAAAATGATACTTGCAAAAAGCCTAATCAATTATTATTAGAATGGAATTATAATTAGAATAGTAATTTAGAACAGGAAGTAGATCCTCGACATCGGACAGAATTTGATTTCTACGTTTAACTACTTTTCGACAAACTTTGATTGGATTTCATTTCGTTTTTTATTCCACCCACTCAAGCTAGTTGTCTTAATTGTGGGCACATGCCATCGTATGTTTAAAAAAACATGGATTTTCGTTTTATATTTTTCGTGCCGATCAAAAAACCATGAATGCAATATTTACGGGACATATTACATGATGAATATTGTTTAAACAATTGAAACTCGGTTTGTCAGAATTTGGCCCGTGGTGGGTAAAATTCATGTAAAGGCATCAATATCTCCTTTGTTACAAAGATTGGCCCTTTTATTGTCAGAAAGATCATTATGGCAACGGATCTTCATATTTGTTCATTGCTATTTAAGGAAGTGAGCCGCCTGAAAGTGAAACCGACTTGAACTTTCAACCGGATATTTGCTTAGGTGTGGGCAGTTGCTCTATTCTTGCTTGGTTCGTTCTGGCAAAGCACTTTTACTGGCCAAGATGCAAAATACGCAAAGAGACTGGATTGGAAAAAGGGGATTCTCCATGAATGACTTGGTTTTGTATAAAATTCTAATGAGCACGCGACTCAAGTTTATCAAGAAGGACTTCCGCTGACAGGGTTGATAAAAGCACTCTTGCACCTTACTGTCACGAACAAATAGAGCGTACTTGCTTTCGACGAATTCTTGAAAACTCCCCTCAACACAAATGAGGGCAGGAAATTGGTGCGATACGAGCCCCCTGATAGAGAGGTATTTGTTCAATCGTGGTTTTGAAGACTTGACAATAAATGTCAAATTTTGAGGCCTTCAATGAACCTTAAAATGAGCCATTATAAATGCCCGAAACAAGCGTTTCCTCAAAAAGTGACATTTCGAGGAGCACTTGCAACCATTTTGGTGATTTTCTTTACCAAACTTTTTCAATATCCCAACCTAAAAAGCGAGATTTCAAAGTTTTCTTGACTTTAAAGGAAAACAAAAAAAAAGGTTCTGAAAGGTCAAGAACAATTACGTCAATAATGATATCAAAGGCCTTGAGCATTAGCTATCTATCTGTCCAGACTTGAGACAGACCGGATTACTCAACACAATGCGATTTCAATCAAAGCTCAAAATAAATTCCGACTGCTGCTGCAAAATGGCTTCAGTATCTCTAGTGAGATGTAGTGTTGCAAATAATAATTAATATCTCGAAGGCCCTAAAAAGCCCTAAGTGTTTCTGATGACATGGACTAATTAATTGTGGTATGTTTCGTATGATAACCTTCTCTTGATAGCTCCTATCGCAGACAATGAATGTTAGTCCATGCCAGAGAAAGAGAGCGAGAGAGAGAGCGAGAGAGTTTTAGCCCCAAGAGTGAGTGGTGATAACAAAAATTATTACCTATATTATCACACATGGGATGAACGGCTTATCATGAGCAGTTATCAAGTATTTCAGGAACAGGGGGCCTTTTTGTGATAAGTTTATTCCTATTTGAAGCACTTTCCTATCAATCCTGGGTCACTCTCGAGTCGACTTCACTGGGGGGAACATCGTCAAAATCGATTGGCATGAGACAAAAACAAGCACTCAGAAAAGGAAAAAAAATGGTGGAACTACTTACGATTGGGTGTCCAGGGTTATGATGTCTAGAAATACCACTGATGAGAGGTAACGCTACAGATAATCGGTGGAGGTTCTTATCTCTCTGGTTCCAAATTGGATATGGGCCATAGATGAGTAAGTGTCACCAGGATTAGTCAAAGACATCAGCAGTAGGCTCGTCTCCGTCCGTCAATGGGCAGACTCAGTCATCCGTCCAATCGAATTGACTAACTCCTCCCACTCCGAAGCCACATGATGATCTTGTCCCTGGTTAAAAGGACAAGAGCACAACCAGAAGCTCACTCACTTGTCACATTCAGGGCATTTTACCGCTTCTCGCCGGCGGCTAGCTTGCTCCCTTGCGGAACCCCTTATTCCTCCTTCTAGCAAGCGGCATCATGGCGGGAGAAGAGCCGATTTGCCAAGTTACGGACACGAGCGAGAGCGGAAAAACAAACGCGAGCGTAAAAAGAAGGGAATAGGCAGAGGGAAGAGTTGTTCGCGGGTGTTCCTCAGGGAATAAAACTTGCACCTTGCCATCAGTCACGGACTCGACTGTTACCAGTGCCACTCCCGAGCCCGATCTCGTTTGCCGTATTCGAAGCCAAGTTGGTTGATTTTGGGAAAGACGGAGAGCGCCCAGAAAGCAAATAATGAGATATTGTTTACTAGGGATCGATCCTTTTAAAGGGCGGGAAATGAGCGAACTTGATAGGGTTGTGGAGGGAGGTTGTTGATGAGATATCCAATTGGCCTAGTGAGCTCACAAATAAGTAACCCGCTAAATTTGACCCCGTCAGTATACATAATAGAGAGTGTCAAACTTAGTTCTCAAATTGATGGTGTGTTGTGGACCCACGCGATCCGTTGTCACGATGCTTTATTACGGTTTGATCTGACAATACCTGTCAAAACCAAAGTCAACAAAGGCAATTGAGCTCTAAGATGGTTTCTTGAACGCTTCAACACTCACTAGCTTAAAGTATTGAGAGTCTCATTCCTCAAGTTCATTTGACCATTTTCACCGGAAGCTTGAGAAAGTGCGAGTTGATTTAGCGGCACATGCCCAAAACACATCAAACATTCTCACTTTGTCTTTCCGGGGTTTCCATCAGCTTCGTTGGAATGATTTTTTTCACACATGGCTTACATTTAGTTTTCTTGGATATACAATTTGAACATGGTCTGTTTAAAAGGATATCAATTGTTATCTTTTCTCATTTTAATATCAAACGACGTCGGTTAAGGAAGTGAACCGGACTTAAAAACTGTAAAAAAAAATCCAACGAGATGCACATTCCTGATCATACTTGCCGTTAGACTCATGGGCCTTAACAAGCAAATATGTTTGCGCTGTTGGTAGAAATACGATCTAAGAATAACTAGATCGAATCATTAGACTTATGCAAAATGATGGCTTTAATTAATTCACAAGAAAATTCTTTCTGACACCATAATTCTTAAATATGATTCATTGAAGGGCGAGGGAAATACTCAATGATTCGTAAATGAATCAGAGTTTGCGGGTAACATGTCTCATTGGGCAAATAAAGTCGCTTCCTTCCGATTACTCAAGAAGTGCTAAACGGTGGACAAACTCTAAACATAAGGACAATAATCGCCTTGAATCTACTACTTCAAAGTTATTTGGGCATCAATGTGTGCGTCGGTATTTTGACCCGGACGAAAAAACAAAAAGTAGTGTCACTGAAAACTTTTTCCTTCTTGGGCACAAAAAACGTAAAATATGTTAAAGCGTAACAAATTCAATTGCTCCTTGGTTAACGTGTTGCATCCGACGTCCATTTTTTCTCTATTCCTTGATTTAGGTTTTGTGTTTGTTTTTGGTTATCTACAAACATCTAATTGATTCTACATGCATTCTTTAATTACCAGCAACTTTTCAATTTATTAAAAAAATATTCCATGGACCATTGTGCGATTTTACAACCAAGATCGGAATCATTTTCATATAAAATTGAAAATTTGAGTCACCATATAACACAAAAACATTCAACCCATGCTCTACTTTGGAAGAATTGAGCTAAACATTACAACATAAAAATGGCAACCTGGAATTCGATCATTCTTTATAGCACACGTCAAGTATGTCGATTATCCCTCATAAAAAGATTGCGATGATATCCTCCTGAATACTTCTTCAGATAGATCATTATTCGAGATCTGACGAGGCTAGCCGATTAAATTTCATTGGTCTTCGCGAGTGTCTCGCCAATGAGACTCAAATCAGCGCCAAAACCGTATTTGGACCCGAATCCACGGACATGTGTCATCAGATCACACATGGGAGGAACCCCTAGATATATGATGATGGGTCAGGCAGACAGGTCTTCTCGTTTAGTCTGGGCTTGAAGAAATTAATTTAAAATCGAAATCGTGGGTTTTGCTTAGAATAAAAGTTCAAGATACATTACAAGTATAATGTTCCAAAGGGGTTATTAAGTTTGGACCAAAATACACAAAACAAATTAGGCAGTTTTTGGACCCGCAAACCAATGGTGAACAGCTTGTTTTTGAGACATGTAGGGTCCAGAGTAGTCATATACCTAAATACTTAATATTATTATATAAAAGTGAAATTTTTTGAAGACTGGTCACTGGATGTTTAAAGTAAAGTTAGATGCAATTGATCGGGTATCAAATGTACTTTGCATATCAATTAAATCGATTTTAAAAGTTACCATTCAAAATAGGTTTTAAGCATATAGTATTTCCTAGACCTGTCTTAACATGATTCAATTCAATAAAAGTTGCTCAAAAATTCGTTTGTGAATCCAAAAATTCAAAGATGTGCTTTGATATATCTATGCAAACTTGAAAACCCATTTGAGCACTAATTTCTTTGCGTTTACGATAAAAACCTCGAAGGAAATCATGTTCTTTTGTTCCCAAAAGATGAGAGTATGTGCTAAAAAGCATCCAGTGGCAAGTGATCTTGGAACAAAAAGTTAAAACATTTCACACTCAACCATGAATACCTGTCATGCTTGTAAACCCAGAAAAAAATCCCTGAATGTCAAACTTTGTCCACCTTAGATCTTGAAAAGTAATTTAAAATTTGTCAATTATCATCTTGTGTTTTCCCTCCAACCAAAAAAGAAACATAAGGTCAATTGTTGAGGTAGTTTTGAAGTATAGTAGAAGCATATCTAGAAGCATGAAAGAAGCATATGAGGCGAAGTAGAAGTAACCATGCTCGATCAAGTTTCGATACATAAGCTGCCATTGATAAACGCAGCTTTTGTAGTAAAACTTGATCGAGCATGGTTACTTCTACTTCGCCTCATATGTTTCTTTTGTGTTACTTCCATGGTTCTAGATATGCTTTTACTATACTTCAAAACTACCGTAACAACCGACCTCTTAACAGCCTGGAATGTTAGAGAGCAAAAACATATACTATTCACCATCTTTGGTACTGTCAATATTTGTTAATAAGTATGGCAGCCTCCAGCACTATTTTTGCATTCAGAAAAAAGTGATTATGCAATGAACTCTGACACTTTGTTGAAGTGTGATAGGAGTTATCATGGTGTCAACCGTTGGTTTAATCTTGTTGCTTGTTTGGCAAACAACGAGTTGTGGTCGGAATTCCTTGAAGAGATAAATAACCATTTTGTGGTGATTCTGAAGTTATCACCTTGAGTCTTTCTTTGCTTTCTCGGGTTTCACCTCTTTTATCACACCTGATTATTACAAAGGACTCTCCGCCAAGTTGGACGGCATACATTTCCAAATTGGTGCTCGTTTGGTTTCCTAATCACTGCACTTCCATTCAATGAACCAGCGAGCTCGTTCACTTTTTGCTTCTCAATTTTACCTTAGATGGCATCATTTTTTTTAACAAATTGACATTAGATGACGATACGTCCTTTTGGGACAAAAGATTGAATTTGAACGAGATTAGCTATTTAATTTTTGGAGCCTCTGAGCGTAGAAAGTAGTTGACATTGGTCAAGGAGGTATTTCAACACTTTCAGTTTTATTGGAACTTGTCATCTTTATTACATTCTTAGGATACATGGGATTTTTAACGTCCTAGGATAGGTCTTAGAAGTATACCTTTGCTCAAACCTTGGAATATTTTTTAAAAGAGCAACCTTAACATTGCCACTTTTTACTTTGATTTTCAATAGTGAACTCAAAAGTACCATTGTACACCATGTTATCTTACACTTATCACTTGTTATTTCATGGCAAGATTACTTAATGCTCACAAGCTAAAGATTACATATCTGTATGTTTAAATTTTAAAGCCAAGCATTTATATATTGGTCTTAAGATTATTCCATTGATTGAAAGTGTATGGTAAATGAGCCATATCGTAGGCTACTGACTATTTCGAATCTATTTTTGATAGCCTTGATATGTTAAAAGCCACAAAGGTCAATTGCTATTAAACTAACTTGCGTTACTTCTTATCACATTTGGAGTAGAACTATACGTAAATACAACTTTGGGGATTATGAATTATGAATTTTATCTTTTCTTAGAATTGAGATCATTCAATCACGAAAACGCGATTACTACAGCTCAGATTAAGTTGCTATTTTTTATAAAAGCTGTAGTCTCTGAACACCAAAGTCACACTTCTATGCCAACAAGTACCAATTAAGGCAGCTGTGTTTTGTTGTGCGCTGGAAGAGAGGCAGCTAACCGCAATTTGCTATTTCATTTTGTCAACGAACGAGATATCCATTAATTATCCGTATTTAATCCGTACGCAAGATGTATCCTTTTAATAACGAAAGAAAAACCAGTGTAATAATCATATTCATTATACTAATACTTGAATTAGAAGATGTGAAAGGTTGGAGATTCTAAACGAGAATCATCTCGAATAGTGATGTGTTTCGAACCAGGAGTTCTGCCAGTTTTGACTCGGAAGTTTATCTCTGTTAAAAAGGGTAGGTTGTGTTGAACTTTTTGAAGAGACCTAAACAGGAACCAATTTGGCAACACTCGAACTAGTTCGATTTCGAGTTGGCAGTGCTGCCATATTTTATGGTAGATAAGGTCTATTGCTTGTTGAAAAGTTTAGTCGCGGTCAGCTTTTTGACGCTAAAAACCAAAATGGCAAAACTCTGCCAAAAATCCAAATCGAAACACTTCGAATCGAAAACGAGTTTTTGACAAGTCTTGGAATCATCGATTGGAATAGAGAATACAGAACAAATGTAAATCATATCACACAGGCCACATTCGCAAGCTTCTGAATTTGGTTGAAATCAGTGCAATGATGAAAAAATCAAAAGTAAATGAAATACGGGAATTAGTTCCTTTTTTAAAAAAGTATCGGAAATTCCATTAGTTTTCAAAATTGCTCTAATTGATATAGTAACAACACTGTAGTGGTTGTAAAAAAATCTGCAACCAAAACAAAATGCACCCTTGTTTTGAAAATTTTGTAGTTTAAGTGCAATTTTTTTTTGCTTTACAAGAGTCTTGTGAGGTCTCCCTAAGAGTTTGTACATCTATGAAGTCAATTTTAATCTTGAACTCGGTCAAAAAGCTTGCTTATGACAATTCTTCTATTATCTTCTAGTCAAAATAAATCCATGCCTTGGCTTATCACTAAAAATAAGTGGTTTTAGCCTTCCTTTCGAAAGATACTTCATTTTTCTTGGTGTCTTATCAAGAGGATAATTTTTAGTTTGAAAAGAAATGGCAACTTTTCATTACGTAGGCCACTATGTGGGCATTTCTTCCGAGTTAGTTTAGGGAAAAAAGGCAATCAGAATGGCTTTCAATTGATATTTTCTGAAAAATCTTCAAATCAAAGTTCATTTTAGATTTTAAGACTTTTTGCGAGATCTCGTCTGTCTTCGCCTTTAATAACCCTTTAGTTCCTAACGTTCACAGAATGGGAACATGTTTCATCCAGACCTTCTGAGAACCTAGAATGGGCTAATGTAGATATTGTATATCCAATGAGATAATTGTGCATTCTCTGAATAAACATTATACGTTTTTAATTGCAAGCCAAGACTAGTTCAAGCTTTCACTCTCTATTCCTAGCTTTTGTGAGCGTTATATACAGTAGATGCAAAATAGTCATCTCAACAAACTTAAAAGAAGAAACAGTCATTACGTAATTGAAATTTAAAGTTTAAAAGTAACAAAAAGTTTTGGCTTAACAAATTTAAACGTACACAAAGGCTCAAAGAGGTGAATTTTAGTATTTTTCCCAAACTCATATTGATAAGCTCCTGTCAATTGTGTTTGTTTCGGCATTTCACTTTCAGTTGCCTCGTCTTCTTTGGTTTCTTCTGTGATCAACTTGACCTTTTTCTTGCTTTGAACTCTTTTACATGGACCACCGTTTTATTTAAATGTATTTGTTTGATTTCTTTATTTTATAGATTGTCTCTAAAATTTAGTATAACAATGAACTATGGTTCTATGTGCATAGATGCCGGGTTCACAATCAGATATTCGTCTTTACCATTCTCACGAATGTTTAGGCCAAAATCGGACAAGGACAGGAAAGTGCCCAAAATCAGTTTAGATAACTGTTTGACAAATTTGGTGTTTTATACCAAAATTGAGTGTAAAATATTTTTTGGGGGTTAAGGGAAGATGGATGTAGCGCAGTTGTTTAACGCGCATCCGAGTTGCTCTTGGGTTCATGGGTTCGATCCCAGGTCTTCCCCCCACCCAACTCCAATTCTGTCTAGTGGATTGATGCCTCGAATGGCACCCGCAACATAACCCAGAATGGGCCCTCGACTAAATGGTCATAATTGTAAAAATGTACATGTAACAATCCAATGGGGCAAGTCCTCGCAATAAAGATGATTATTATTATTATTATTATTATTATTATTATTATTATTATTATTAATTAGTAAACTCCCAAAAATACCAAATAAAAGATAGTATCTTTTTCGTCAGGGTGCAGATTTTTTCACGCTTCAAGGAATGTGATTCCCTGTAAAGAAAGTTCATAATCAACGTTATTGCATAAAGTTAACATTTAGTATTTGAAATTGAATCTGCCAACAAGTTACTGTTAATGGACCTGAACAACTCCTGTAAGGTGGGTTGATCAAGAAAAGTATTTTAAAATTTATCTAACCCTGCTTTAGAAGCTGTCTCCCGACGATGACTACTGGGCAAAAAATTGAACAATGAAGGAGCCCTATTAAGAACAGAGATGGACTTCATTGTTCGAACCTCCGTTGATTCCATGAGATTTGGGGGTGTTCTCACAACATCGTTGAAACTTCCACGATGCCTACAACTGATCTCAAATCCTCGGATAGGACAGAGCCCATGAATGCTCTTGAAGACAGATACCTTTCATAACTGAATACTGTGCGTACAGCCCTAACTTCTGAATTTCTCCCAATTTGAGAGCTCTCTCATTCATGTGATGTTCCTAGTGAAACATCTCTGGAACACTTCGACCTTTTGCAAACCTGCCAAATTCATTGGAGACCAAATGGGCCAGGCATATTTAAGATGAGGCTTGTACAGAGTTAGCATCGTAATGCTACCTCTGGACTTGGACGTGCAATAGATCCAGCCACATGTTTGAAATGCCTTCCCCACTTTCAACTGGATATGCTCATCGAACTTTCCATCATCTTGGATGACAACTCCTAAATCCCTCATGGATAAGACCTGCTCAATATCACAACCTCTATTGTCGTTGATTGGTAATTCTAATTTTGACGCCCTATACGTCATTGTGCGGAATTTCATCCCGTTTGCAGCCATATTACTCTTTGCAACCCAAGAGTAGACTTCCTCCAAGTTATCATTTAGACTTGATGAGTCCTGACCACTCTTTTTCACGAACTAATTTTGTCATCAGCATATGAAGAAATACTGGTTTTTGTTCTAAACTTCTGGAGAGGAGCAATAAAGAGAATTAAGAGGAGCATGACATCATACATGACACTAAAAGATCCTTCAACCCTAACCATTTGCTTCCTATCACTCATGAAACTACCAATCCAATTTAGAACCTTACCCTGGATCCCAAACTCTTTGAGTTGATCAAGCAAAAGACAATGATCTACCTTAACAAAAGCCTAAGCAAAGTCAAGATAAACTACATCAACTGATTCGTTACTTCCGCGCCCGGCAAGGTTGTGTTCAATATGGTCAACCAATTGGGTGACTATACTAAAATGGGCTCGAAGCCCACGGTGTTCAAGGGGAGTGATATCATGGACTTCCAAATAGTCTACAAGCTTTGAAATCATTCTTGATTTTATTTTCAACACCGTCTAATTACCTTGCTATAAAGCCATCGATTGATGTCTTCTGCTTCAACCCCAAAGATTCTCAGAGAAAGTACGTTATCACGAAAGTACACAACAGCTTGTTCAAATTGAAGGTGATAGAATTGTGTTGCAGCCGGAAACGGGCTTACTCAACAACCGCCATGCATTGGGTTGTCTTGAGTACACATGCTTATCGATTGTCGGCTGTAATCCTTTCTTTCTTTACTTCCAATTTCCAATCCAACCCAACGCGAGGACTCTTTGGATGACTTTGACAAGAGAAGGATGGCAGGAAAAAAGAGCGTGTCACTCCTGGAATCGAACCCTGGGAAACGAGCGAGCTTGTTTATTTGCCTCCAGAGGAGATGCCAAGTCACACCAATCCTTCCGATCTAGAACTTGGACTGCAATTCAAGGGTCACCAATGGGCAACAAAGGCGATATCCGAAATCGGGGGAACGAACCCACGATTGCAAAACGACGACAAGGACACAAGTATTCCCGTGATGTTTTGCTTTTGTTCAAGATTACTCAAGACATTCTTGAATAAAAAAAGTGGTCTCAAAAGTATGTTAGGACAAAAATATGTACAATATAGAAAACCACAGTAATCAAGTATTCTGAGACTCGCCGTCATGTCAAGGCTCAGGAAATGCGTTAAAAAAATGTTAACTCTCTATCTCTCTGGCAAGTCTTGCTTACGATTGACCTTTTAATTGACACCCCACTTCAATTAGCATTTGCCGTTTTTGTCAAAATAACATAAGTTAAAACACAATTGACAAATTTCCTCGCCTTGCATTTTTTCTTTCACGTACACATAAATCCACCTTTTCTTCGCCATTTTTAGTGTTTCTCTTGGCAATGATCGAAATTTGAGATCGATATCTCGTGTATTTCGAAAGCTATGGCAGAAAGGTTTGTTATTTATAGCGCTGGCACCATCATACTACCGGCTACTTTCTATCAGAGGAAAATTGCAAACTAATCCTTTAATACGTCATTATTATACTATTACTATTACAATACTCACACGCGGGGACAGCGGCTAGTTTTTTAGACACAAAAGATCGATCTCAAGATCGTACTATAGTACTAAAAGTCCGATCTTGAGATCAATCTTTGCGGCTAAAAAACTAGCCTCAGCTTTCTTCAGATCACACCTGTACTCACTCCGAAAAAGCAGCCTTCGAAAATCTTCTTCAGTGCTTAAAGAAAAATTTTGTTCCAAGCCCCTGAAGTTTGTAAATTAAGTAAAATTGGTAAGTGTTACCGATTTCAACGAGTACTTAATCTCGGGCAAGAATAAAATTGGATTTGTTTTGCGCGATAAAAGGTCGGTTGTTGAGGTTGTTTGGAAGTATAGTAGAAGAATATCTAGAAGCATAGAAGAAGTATAGAAGAAGCATATGAGATGGAGTTTAAATAACCATGCTCGATTAAGTTTCGCTACATAAGTTGCGTTTTTCAATTATAGGTTATGCAATAAAATAAATAATAAAGCATGGTTACTTCTACTCCATCTCATATGCTTCTTTCGTGTTTCTTTTATGCTTCTACTTCACTTCCAAACTACCTCAACAACTGACCTAAAACGTTCACATATGAATGAGTTTGAATTCGCACACTGCCATTGTCTTTGTGTATTGTGTGGGGTCTTTAAAGTTGGTCAGATGTGATCTGAAAGGCAGAGTCAAAATAATGTTTTTGTTTCGTATGTTAGAAACATCCGGAAATTGCTGCATTTCCAAAAATGAAATGAAAACTTGGTCTGACCCTTCACAATAGAGCGAAGGGCCCGAGTGATTTCAATCTTCGAGCTCCGACCAGAGGGTCTAAAAGGTTCCCCTGACTCAAAAATGGAACTTCGTTCAGCTAAATATCCTCGTAAGGAACAAACAAGGTTGGAAACATCATCCATAAGTCTCGTAATTGCTCCCTAGCAACGGACCGTGCTTTCAAGTCAGTTGGCTCACGCCGACTGAACTGATAACTGGCATGTAAACTCTAGCAGTTGATGAATCGTTAGAAAAATTGATAAGATAAAGTTCCCGCGCAAAGACTGTAATCTCCAACAATGGGTCTCGCACTCACTCACTCACTCACTCATTCACCTACCAAGTGCCAAAGGCAAAGAGAAAACGAGCTCATATGGCTGGATCCTTTACATGTTGATCCACATGGACTCTCTCGAACGAACGAACGTCACGTAAAAGTTTGCGCGATGGTGAGTGAGTGAGTGAGTGTGTACAATTGGGGCGAGTTCTATGCTCTTTCTCGACAAATAGGGTAAACATATGAGTCCTTGTCCCGATAGTGACTATAACACGGAGATAGTGAATGCAGATTATCTTGTATCCGCAGAAATAGAAATGATAACAGATTGTGAGATCAGAACCCCTAGTACCCTCCTATCGATCTTGGATCCCTCAGGTGTCAAGTCGCGTCATCCGTGATAGAAACGGTAATTGCGTCAAACCTTTCACGAACCAGGAAGTTCAACTCTATCAAGTTCCAAATGAAACCTTCCCGAGAAGCCGTTGAGAGACAATTTTGACGACGGGAAGCAAAGATTCCCATATCTCATGAGAGGAATACACATCTTTTCTATCGAAAGAGGGAACTCACAAACAAACAAATAAATAAGCACCGTCGGTGGCGGAGAATGTGGCAAGATGCTCACCCTCACTAACACCAAATCCCAGACCATTGCAAAAGAGGACCAGAACATCACCAACACGACAACCAAGGCCAGGAACATCCTTCGTATTCGGGCTCCCAGCGAATTGATGAGCTCCAGCTCTATTCCATCAACCTTGGATTCATCTCTCAGACAGACTTATTCAAGTACGACAACCAATTCTACCTTCAACTACGTCCGACTCCCACCAAGTATGATCACGAGTTCCCCGCCCAAAATCTCTATGAGAGCTCTCATGGGGAAAGAGAAGGGGTGTTACATGTGGGTGCATCTTCAGGCTTCGATTTGTACTGAATGGGCTCAAAGCTCCATGGTTTTGAGTCCAGGTACCCAAATTGGGGCCCGTGTTACGACAACTGCCCAACAAACGGGAGAAGTAGGGGCCATTTTGCAGGTGAGACGAAAGTTCTTTATTTCAAGTGATGCCAGACAATCTATCTTTGGAAGTGATATGAAATCGAGCCGGAAAAAGGCTGGAAGGAACGAGAAACACGTGTTTCTTGAGTATAATCTCTTCGATGTCGGTTAAGCTTTGTGTGCAAACTTGCGGTCAGGAATGAATGCTGGGTTAATAATAGCTGTGGTATAAGCATCGATCTTGGGGTTAATTCGAGAGGTTTACGCCGATTTTTGAACAATGTATCAGTGACCAATACCTATTTCAAGTCTTGATTATCAGTTACTTTTAAAATTGGAGATAATCATTAAAATTAAGTTGACGTGGATGGATTTTTATCTAAGAAGTCCAGATGTTACGATTTGACCTCATCAGGGGGAGTAGTAGTGCCTGATGATGAAGTTCATGACTGATGGGCACCATGACACTAATTATTTAATCAAAACTATGAACATATCGGAATGCAATCATGCCTCCCCGATAAGAAGGTCATTTATTGCATAAGCCCTTTTTGCCAATACGACCCGTCTCACCAGAATATTCTTCTAATCGTTGTAGGCTCTCGCGGGGACAGATCATTTGCACGCTGCCAATGGCGGCGAAAAACAACCCAAAACCATTCACAGATGCATTTTACAACGAGCCAATCGGAACAAGTCGTCTCCGAATACACTCAAATGTCATGTATGCGAGGCCAGCTATCCTTCCTATGACAAATATTATTGTCATTTGATCGATTCCACTTGTGCAAATCAAAAGGAGGCTCTGGAACGAATGCCGCCTCAAAAGAGTCCCACCTCACCCGGAATCATGCTTCGGGTTCTACCGATTCAACCACGGCAGAGGTCTACGAGACAAGTGCCAGGTCCTCTGCTTATTCCATCAAACACCAATCTCAAGCAGAGACCGTTTTTGCAGAGTCCTTTAGAAGCGAGCCGGAATTTGGGCGGGATTCAGATTTCACCCGATGCCCTTTTGCCTCTTAAAAAGAAGCGTGTTTACGACGACCTCCCGTGGCGAACCAATCCTGACGAGGACATTGTAGTAAAGGATGACGAGGATGGTCCCTCCAAGATGAAAAAGATGACCATCCTGGATAGTGGAAGCGAGCTCCCACTAAACCTCAGTACCAAGGCCAACCTGCAAATCGTCTCGAGTCGTGATCCTCCGGCTCTTCTTCCCTTAAGAAAGAGGCTTTCCACGTCCTCAGTAAACCGGGGATGCATATCCTCAGTCTCTCCTTTCACCTCCTCAAATAGCGAGGCTAGTCAGAGTTTGTCCGAGGATAACGACAAAACAACCTCCGAGACGCTGAACCTCCTCGTTGGATCCATCACCGAGTACAACAATGGTCGATCCTTGAGGTTAGGCAAAGCAGCCTCGGAAGAGAATGTTCAAGGAATCAAAGCCGATTTGGCGTATAACTGTCCACACGTCGAGGCCACCACTCTACCGGCCGTGAGTTTAATTGAGCACGCCAATGATATGGCCCGACTGTCCAAGATGAAAGTGCAATTGACCAACTTGATGGTGTCCTTGTTGGGAGAATCTAGGATCACAAACATGGGCTATCCCGGCACGGATATTCTGGACATCCTCGGGACTGTCCTTTCCGGAGCCAAACGTGAAGTCATTTCGGCTGACGACGATTGTAACGAGTGTTGTCGTCGTTTTGAGGAATCAATCCAAATGCGGTTTCGTAAATTGAAACGCGAGGTCATTGCAGCCCGAAAAAATATTCAGAGCTTCCTCGAAATTTGCGGAAATAGCAAATTGAGAGAACAATGGAAGAGCAAATCTGTCGAGGACATTCTTCAAGACATCATCCAACGAGGCCTCACTGATGTAGATAATCATTCACGGGCCATTCCGGGGGTCATATAACTTGATTCAAACTTTCTGTCTTAGTATTTTTTTGCACAACACAGTCAAGGTTCTTGGAATTTGAGAATAACTAAACTGCAATGGTTCCAACTACATAACTTCATCAATTAGAAAGAAAATACCGATCTCAAACTTATTCAGATTCTGTTGCCTCTTGAAACGCTGGATTCCGAAACTATCGAATGTCCAAGTAATTACGCACTTAACTAAACTTGACGTTTTCTGTAGAGACCCTGTGATACTTGTTACGGTAATCAACCTCGGTAAAAATAAAGACATAATCAGTTTCCGTTTTGTTCTTGTTTATTGATTTATTTTGGTTTTGCGTCATTGTCATTGGCAGAATGATGAACAAGATCAAAACATCTGGGCAAAATATTCACTACTCTCATCAGTACATTTGAATTTCATCATCATTATTTTTGTCGCAATAATCAAAAAAGAGGCTGGGCATTTTTTTGTCGAGGCCAAGTTCCAAATACTTTCAGAGGGTGTGTTTTCCACACGTTGTCTTGAGAATGATTGTGTTCCACGGAAATTGAGATTTGTCGACTTTGCTGCTGTTTCCAATTTGAGGGTGGGCAAAGTAGGATAATCATGGGGATGACAGCAACAATAGTAATAAGAATCATAATAAAAATCATTCTCGAAAAAAGGCTCCTAAATTTGGCGCTTCCAGCAGCTAGAGGTAAGAAGAAAGCCTTTGTTCTTCTCCACAAATGATAAGAGGACACCAATTTTTATCCTCCCAACTGCTTTTCGGACAAACATTATGGATGAGAGGTGCAAACAGTCAAACATTCCGGGGGAAGAAAGTTCTAGGAGGGAAACAAGGACGCGTTTTTTTCCGGCTGTTCATCAACGCAATAAGGGGTTCCACAAGGGAGCATTCTGCGATGTTAAATTTGATAGAAAACCAGTTCTGCTCGTCTGATTTGGATCATCTCTCTGCATCTACGAGTAGTAGTATGTACAGAGTGTGTGTACAAAGTGTGATGATTTCTTCTCAGAGGCTTTTCATGAGTTACCGACACTTTTTTTAAGTCGTGTCTTTAACTTCGGGTTTTTTTCTTGGGCGGAAGATTTTGGCTGTATGAATCAATTTCATAGATGGCATTGGTGGGCTTTGGCTTAAAAGGGCTACTCAAATGTACAACTATGCAAGAAGATGTGAGTTCCGAGTGTTTTCTTTCTTTCTTTCTTTTTTTTTAACAGGGAGAAGGATGTGGATTGTAGTTGAAGTTTTATGTAAAAATAGAGCGTTTCTTCTGCAAATAAATAAACTTAACTATCAACCCTAGAGGGATGTCTGTACAAGAATGGATGGTAATGCTTGAGGGTCGGAGAGAGAGAAAGATCGGTAATCAAATCTGCAGAATTGGTTTCAACGGAAAAGAAACCCCGTTTGACGTCGTCCTGTTTTTTAAATCCCCGGATATGACAACGAATGCACGAGTGAATAATGATTACTAAGTGTCATAATAATTATAATAGCAATAAGAATTGGAATAAGGATGATAATAATAATAATAATAATAAAGGTGATGACAGACAGGGCATTCGACAAAGGAGATTGCAGCAGCTTCAGTTGCGTGAGAGATTGATTATTGACCTCCTTCTACCCTCTGAAATAATCATGGCTAAAACATTCGCTTCATCGTTGAGCAAGAGCACAAAATTGAAATTGAAAATATAACATGGGCAAAAAAAGAGGGGCCGGGAATGGAGAATGATATTGTTCGATGATTCTTAAGAGTGTCGTGAAACGTTGCTTGAGATTGTCACAAATGGGAAGGGGGCGGGCCGTTCTGGGCGTTTCTTTTGAAACGAGAACCTTGCTTGACTTGTGACATATTTTGACACAATAAAGGCAAATAGTGCCTATTTGGAAACGGGCGTTGTTTGTTTGTGGTCTGGCGGACGATTTTAACTCAAATGTTTCATGAACATTGTTCGGATATTGGTGAAAAAAGATGATGCGTCGTTAGATTGTTGTTGTGGATGTTGTCATAATTGCCCCGAAACTACAAGGGATCTTTGCGAGAATCCTTCACAAGGTTCCTAGAAAGAAACATCAGTTCTTATCTTAGAAAGTTATGAGCACTATGTTATCATTTATCTTCAATGTATGTACAAAAAGTTTGTTGGCCAATTAACCTAAGAGATAATAATGACTATTTACATTCCGATAACTTGTGTAATCGTCACTCAACACGTTCGTATTTTTACATTGTACTCAATCCAAGACACATTTACACATATTTCCAGCTTTATCTTTCGCTTCCCAAACTTTCCCTCAACCTTATCAGCCTTTCACTCCCGTGCTTTTTGTACATCACTGCTATTTAAATAATTCTAATACACCAAATCACCCCACAAACGAACCGAATCCGTTTATTATGCATAACCAATCGATTATCACGTACCTAATGAAGTAGCTGTCAAAGTAGCTGCAGCTGCCGCTGCTTGTATCACTTGCAATTCGCCCACAATCGGCGAGCCCACAGCCACGCCTAACATATAACAACAATAACACACTCGTGTTGAGTCACAAAACCATGAATTCATGTAAATTTTAACTAGGTCCATCTGTCACTTATTTGTGCATGATCCGAGGATGGTCTCACCTGGAGGTCCAATGGGACCGAGATCTGTGTTGTTCTTGAGGAAGTAGCGCTCCAATTTGGCCAGGATGTGCTTGCCGTAAGTGTATTTCCTGAGGGTGGAGCAATGAGGGCGGATCTTGTGCATGAGGATCTTCCTCTGAGGAGGTTCCGCCACATCGATCATCTTCTGGACCACGTAATTGGCGTATTGGTCCTTCATCATGATGTGGAGCGGGCACTGAGCGCTACAAGGACAGAAAGAACATGCACATTTATTTGATTAAATAAACCCTTCCTTGAATGGATGAGATTTAGAATACAGAGGCTTATCGCTATCGATCGGCCGTCTGATTAGGAGGCATCAGGATAAGAAGAAAGAGGAGATGTCTTACCCATCGGCGACATTGACATTGCAGACTTCATCGATGAGCACGACTCGGTCGGCTCTGGTGGCGAATTGGACGCACTTCTCCACCACATTGGAAGCAAACTTGTGCTGAGAGAGCAGTAATACCTTGCCTTTGACGGTGTTCACAATTTGGGCCTTGTCCTCCTACAAACGAAAAGAAAGAAGTTGGTTAATCCACCGTTAAAGTTAAGGTAGATGGAAACTCACCAATTTGCCATGTTCGAGAACATGCTGGATGACGTAGTTGCCGTATTGATCCTGGAGGAGGTTCTCCGTGTTCGAGTGGAGCTCCTCCAGGATGGCGTTGGTTTGCTCGGGGATGCAGTGCTCCAGGATCCTCTGGATCACGCGACATCCGTAGGGATGGGTTGACAGACTGAAGACCTACAATGGAGAAGAACACCGGGTTCCATTTGAGATTGAGTTGGTCACACATTTCAGACAGACTGAGGAAAATGAAACTTCTGTTGTGCTGTTTGTTCACTCTTTCGGGTGTCGTAGAAGAAGAAGGAGGGATAAGAAGAGAGAGGAAGTGGAGAATTGGGACTCACTCGGGAGTCCCGGAAAGTTCGAAAGTTCAACAACAAATTTTCCTGGGCTCAGAAGTTTGTGAGGCAATATCACATCAAGCAAACCTTCATTCATTGACAAGGACGAGGAGAGGGATTCACTCCTATCCATGAGAAACAGGGATTCTTTCTCTCCTCGACACTCAATCCCACCGACCAAACTTACTTGTTTGCTGAATGCGTTGATGATGAATTGTAAATGTGTGGGCTCCACGCATTCAATACATTTCTGGACCACGTGGTTGCCGTTCTGATCCTTGACACATTTGAGGACGTTGCCTTCGAGCTCTTCGATGATGAGTTGCTGTTGTTCCAAGGGAATGCTCTCCAGGGCTTTTTGGATCACTCGACAACCGTACATTTGAAGGGCCAAAGGCTGCACTTGGTTACGCAACTGTGGGAAAAGACGGGGGAAAAAATGAACATGGAGCTAATAGTTCATTCCGTTGGAGTCTTGGAACAAGAACAGGAACAAGGTTCGCTTCATCCATTCATCGCTTGGAAGTCGTTATTGCCGTTCTTTTTCGTCGAGGTCTCGATCGTCTTAATGGACGTATTCGAGTGAAGGCCATGGCTGATTGTTCTTGCTCCCATTCTAAATGAGTTTCTTCTCATTACGCTTGTCTGTCATCTCGGCTAGTTCCAATTGGAACGATACCTTTCCTTTTCACTCTACCAATGTTCTTTTTCTTGTACGTAAAAACATCAAAAAATCTCATGTGAACCTACTATGGAGTCACTCCTCACCTTCAAGACTAATGCCGTCTTTTGTTCGGGCGTTCCGTACTCAAAGAACTTTTGGATAACATAATTCCCGAACACATCGGTCATGAGTGAATGGGCCGAGCCTTGAATTTCTTGAAAGACCAATTGCTTCTCTTGGGGCGTGGCACGCTCCAACTTTTGCTGGATAAATCTGGAACCATGTTGATCTTGCGAAAATTCGACCACATGCCCAGCGATATCCGAGAGGTTCATGTATGGAAGGCGACTGTTCCTGCAATAATAAAAGACAAGAAGATGCATTGGTAATCCCGGTGAAGGTACGTCTTTCTACTATCTGGCTGGCACGTTATTTTTCATGTCGGAAGCACGACTAATGCCCAAATTGATGGAACCCTCTCCTCGCAACAACTTTTTGATGAACAGAAGATGGAGAGGAGGAGGAGAAGGCCAGATGCTAAGAATAAGACTGGCTAGAATCCAGTGACAATCTGGTGGACTCTTCACCTGCGTCTTCATATATATATTTGGCGTGAGTGAGGAAACTTAAAGACCTCTAGAAAGGGGACCGACAGGCTGGGGACAAGGATTTACTAGGTCATATGTTTTGTGTGCTTCAAGCAAGCCATTTCTGGTTTTTCTTAACGTTCTCGGAATTCTAAAATGACGCTTATGAATGTTAATTTCTTTCACGTTGGTAATGTTGAGTCAGGAATTTAGTTAGAAACAGCTTAAAATATGTTCACTTGAAATCTATCATGGAAGTATGCTTTTCGAGTGCCTTGGCACACGACCATACTATACTATATTGGAATACTACCAATTTAAGTGAACAACAAGAAAATAGATTCATAGTAATTTTCGCAATTTTGGGGCTATTTTCTTCCATTTTCTTGTTGTTCACTAAAATTGGTCGTGTTTTGCTCTCAAATATCTTGGGTTTAAAAGTAATCTAGTGTACATTTAACCAATTCTTCCAACTTAGGTACACATTTCTGACATTATGGACTTTCGGCTATCTTATTCCAAGGAAGATGACTCACTGAAAAGCTAGCATTGATTCGATTAAAAGAATGAGCTATGAAGCAATTCTTTACTATTTACAAATTCATGGACGCTGCTAAGAGCAACTAATTTCCGATACGAACCCCGTAAATGAGGTGAAGACGTATTCGACATGACCCTTTGTGAAAAATTAAGGACAATTTTCATCCTCAGCCTCTCCGTCCACTGTCTAGTTGTTCATGGAAGGCCCCCAGAAAAAGTTTTTTATTGTTACAAAATCTTTCTCTCTTCCTGACTTTGTCCCTTTCTTTCCTTCTTCTTTCAATGAGGAGGGAAGGATAAACTTTTTCTTATTCTTCCCCACATCGAAAGAGGTCATATATTGGCCAAATGTAAAAACATTGTTGACCATCGCCATATTCCCTATTCTCTTGTGCTCTGGATAGGAAAAGAAAACACTAAGAACAGGAGATGTTACCCCAAAGAGACCCGATCCAAAAGTTTCCTGCCTTCTTTTTCCAATCCATGTCAGATTGGCATCACATGAATTGTTAATAGCGACTCTCTGCTGGATCTATAAATTGGATGATCAAGATCACATGGCTTCCAGGACACCAAAAAGTGCATCATCAATACTCCTACTGCGGCAAACATTCGCCCTTACCTGAATTCTTCCAAAAGCCTGCTTCGATTGGCCGCTGCCTTGTCAATACTGTTATTCCTGGCCTTATGATTAGGATTGGGGAAGAGATTCTGCGACGATCCGAACAGGTTCATCCCGCCCACCACTCCATTTCGGGCATTGACGGGGAAATTGCGATCGTTAGCTGCTCCAGCTCCCGCAAATCTGTTCCCGAACAAATTCAAGGCAGCCCCGGCCAATGTACTTGGAGGCGGGGTGAGCGACCCACCGGATCCCAAACCCAACCCAGTCACGGCCCCGAGGCCATATGAGGGCCAACCGGCGGCCTTGTTCTTCGTGTATTGTTCAATGAGCGAGGGAGAGAAGGCGGATTGCGATTGGCGGTCCATGGAATCGCGGCGACCGGCGGAAAACCCAGAGAGTGAGTTCACGGAAGGTGATCCCAGCGAGTTACTGCCTCCATAGCCAAGAGAGTTCTGTTGCTGGAGATTGAGTTGGGCGGCTCCGGGTAGGCCTTGTGCTCCATTGATGAGCAAGGGAGCCCCACCCGCACCGGGTCCGATCAACCGCAGTCCAGGAGGAACTTGACCGGCTCCCGTGGGTCCCGCCATTCGAACCATGGCTCCACTGGCTGGATCGATGTAGGTTGGGAAGACCTTTAGGAGAGAGAGAAAGAGAATTTGATGTTCAATTTTGGCATGATTTGGATGATAAAAAAACAGGATGGGCACGTTTTGGGTAGGAAACATTTCCTTTTTTTGGCTTGTAGGGATATTTATGCATTTCGTCATTTTATCACTAATGGGATCAAAATAATTTGAACTGGTTTTTTCTGGGTCAAAAATGATTTATTCGTTTTCAGGTTAATTTTTGAGGAGAAACTCTCTAACGACTATTCAGGCCGAATTTAAACAATCGAAAAGTGTTTTAGATCATTAAAACGTGTAAAAAATGCTTCTACCAGAAACTACTTTTGGCTATTTCGATATCTTAAAGAACTATTTTTACATTCTCGAAACTGAAGAAATATATATTGAGAAAAGTTCCGTTCATTAAAAATCTTGCATTTTAAAACATTTCTGCCCATTTTCAAAACCTACTTCATATGATTGATCACACTATGAACACATACCTGGAATGACGTTTGTCCATTAGGCAGATCTGGTGGACCTGGCGTTCCTGACCCATTGGTCCCTGAGGGTGAGCCTGGTCGTCGGGACACTCCATTTGAAACGGACCCATTTTGTTGCTGTTGCTGCTGTTGTTGCTGCTGCTGCTGTTGGTGTTGCTGTATTAATCCAGCAGGATAAATTGCCCCCCATGGGATGCCAGCATATGGATACGGAATAGGAAGGACGGAGAGACCGTTGGCTCCACCTTGGCCTGAAACGAACAAAGGGAAGGAGAGAAAAATGAGACAGGCACGCGACATGATCTCCCGACACGAGGGATGATAACACGCATAACGGGGGTCCTCATTTCTCATTTCAGCGTCACATCTTGCCCTCCATGAGTCTGTTTGGACCCTGAAGCCTTTGGGCTTCAAGTTATTCCTCACATCCTGAATGTGCCATATTCCACTGAGTGAAACCTCGAAACGTGCAAAATGTGTCACGCTGGATGTCAAACTTGGGCCTCAAAACCACAACTACCGGGTGGTTGTGCGGTTGCTGAGACGAATTTCTTTCGTCTTCTTCTCCCGAGGAACAATATACTCAAGTCTGACAGAGTGCCAAGAACCTTGTCAAGTTTGAGAGCTCAGATCTGCCTTCAGCCAACCCTCAGCATCCGATGGACTTGTTCCATAACCCCTCACTTTTGGGAAAGGGATCGTGCTTTTTCGCCGTTGTTTTGCTCAATCTGGATTGATCCAAGAGAAAAAAAGAGCCTCTGCCACCTTGTGACTTTTTCTTTCTTGTGAGAGCCCCTGAAGAAACAATGCAAAGTCATCAAGATTGGAGACGATTTTCATCCCTCTCTTTCTCTCCGTTTCCACTTGTGGGATTTCAAGTTGCTCGACCTCGGTTTTCCATCCAGCTCTCAATTTGATCCAATAGCTTTTCTTGGAACTCAAAACGCGCTAGTTCTTCGCAGGCACTAAGAATCAACCTTGACATCCGATCTAGATTGACATTTAGATGTGGAAAGTTGGTCCTCAAGAAGTGCTTGAAATACTTTTTTTCAATGGTGAAAGTCGTCAATGCATAGGGGTAAAAAAAAACCTCTCTACTGACTATTTTGCATGGCCAGCCAATTCGACAAGGACCGATGATAATAACGCTGATGATTGCCAATCCCAATATTGGACCGAGTTTCTCGATATTAGAGAGAGGAAGAGAAAAGAGAACTGAGCGAGATCGAAAAGACCACACGAAACACAGCCTCAAATGGTTAGCTTCCATGACTTTCCATCCGGCATGAAATGTCGTCTTATGCGGAAGAATCAATAATCAAACGTGAGAGAGATAATCACGCCCTGATTCCTGGCAAATACGTCAGTTTCTGTACCAAATGTCCTCCTAAAGTCAAGGCACTCATTTACTGTTTGTTCAGAGGTCTTCGAGAGATCTTTGTTCTACTTTAGGACCCGCAACGTGCCACTTCGGATCCCTCACAAGACACATTAGTAATTGGCCCATTTGCTTTCACTACTCACACTTGGAGAACCAGGACCAATCTTGGAAAGAACACACGTGAGAACCAGCTCTAATTTATGACGGGCTCTAAGTTGCATATGACTGGCAAAAGGGGCTCTCAATTTCGCACAAGACATAGGATCTGAAGCTACCGTAAGGTTGAGGCAAAATACCCCCAAAACAACAACAACAACCATCGAACCCCCCTCAAGCCATCTAATCAAGGTCCTAGTTTGTGAATGCTCACCGCAATATCGGACAGCTTTTGCGGTTCATTATTGGCTTGAAGTATAGGCAGGTGCCCATTTGAATCTACTTCTCCCTTCTTTGCTTCCTCTGAAAGCGGGGATAAAAGTGCATCAAGGGGTTCAAGTGAATGGATCCCTTGTGAATTTAGATACAGGAGGAAGCTCGATGTTCCAGTCCCATGTTCCAATAATTCCAAGCGCCTGTTTGGAACATGATAAATGTGGGAGAGCAAGAGGCAAATATGGATTTTCTTTGTTTCGGAGACATGCAAAGGATCATTAAGACCTGAGGGGAGGAGGAAGAGAGAAAGAGAGAACCAGGGACCGTGTGGAACAATCTGGAGTGCTCGTCCAAAATAAGACTTGTTTTCCACCGGAGGGGTCGAATGTGTGAGCAAAAAGGCAGCCTTGAACACCATAATGAGCGTTTCCATTTCTTCCTGGTCGTCCTAATGGCACCAAAAAACCGTGGTGGCAAGTCAAGAGCAATGAATGAATGGTCTTAATCAAACCAAATTCAATGGAACATTACGTGGAACAACAAAGCAGACGAACTTACCCGGCAATAATGCTTGTCCTGTGGCTGCTAGATACTGCTCCTGTGGGTTGATAAGGTATTGAGCAGCGGCAGCTGCACCATTGGGGAAACCACCCGCATTGCCCGCACCGCCGTTATTTCCGGCCAAGGCTGTAAGTGAGAAAATGGACATGATTAGATATTCATGAAGTTTGCCTTTTCCCCTTACTCTTAATCTTGAAAAGGGGATGCAATGCAGAGCCTGAACTTGATTCGCTACATTTCTGAAGTAAAGAGTGCGGTGGAATCGGGCGTTAGTAGTGATCACTACACAGCATGCTTTCTTTGGCCATGAATTAAGTTTAATGTCCTTAATCGCTCGTTTTCTACTCAAGCTTTAGGTGCGCTTCTTTCCTTTAAGCTCCAACTAAGTCCTTCCAGAGATAAAGTCTCCTCTCTTTTAATGGGAGGCAAAGGTAGCTGCGATTTGGACCAAACCAGGGTATTAAACCGAGGTCGAGATTAGACGGGGAAACCTTCTCATCACCAATGAGATTTAAACCCCAGAAGTCCGGGGTTGTCAAGGATTCGTTATTCCCCCACGGGGAAAGAAAGTGGTTCCCAATTAGCATGCGAAAACCATTCCGGAACGTCTAAGGGGGATTTGTTAACAAGCATTTGGAACATATACACACTTACACCAAGGTTTGGTTGGATCAGGGTGGGACAAATCATGACAAATGATGAAAGACGGACTTCTGGGCTTCTGAGCGAGCACACTTTTTTTACTGTACATGAACTGCCCTCGAGTTTCAGGTCGCTGCTTCCAATAACCCTTCGAAACTCTGGGGAAGAAGAAAAAAACCGGGAACTTGGACCCACGGTCCCCAGTTTGTCCCATTCCAGCTGACACGAAAGGAAAAAAAGTTTGGAACAGGATCTATAAGCCAAAAGCGCCAAGAGAAACTCCCTTAAGTCCTTTTCTGGGCGCCAATTGAAAGAGAATGCTGGAAATGCATTCTCGCCATGGGATTTCACGGGGAAACTCGTGAAGAAACAAATTAAAAGTACAGCTTCTCGCCAAACTGGCTCTCATTTAAAGTGATGCTTTTGATGAACGAGGACGAATTAAATTCACCAATCTCAAGGGACGTTGAAATGGTTTAAAATGTAGAATGACGTAGTCTTTTCTTGAACAAGAAGGAATGGGTCTTCAAGAGGCTACCAGGTTAGATGAAAACATGTCAAGTTGAATAAGTTAAAGAAAGGTGAGATCCATGACAGAAAGCCGAGATAAATGCGGTGAAGCTCTAGAAGAAAACGTGGTACCAACGAAATTCACGAAAAATATGAAGAACTGGAGCAGAAAAAAGGTCCTTAAATGACGCTCATAAAAATTTCAAACACGTTGCTTGGCGAGGGAAGTGGGCCATTTTTTCCCAAACCCCTAAAAAAAGATGCTGTCCAAGTGGAACGTGATCCACTGAGATGCAAGCCTTGACACGTGCAAACGTGCCTCGTCTTATTTCATTCCGAAACATCAACCTCATTTCTAGAATCACTTGACAGGAAATCTTGAATCTAGAACCAGCTTCAAAGGATGCCAGGATGGGCGAAAACAGAGATTTCAGTATTAATTTTTGGAACATGCCAAGATACTTTTTGGAGAATGTGTTCCACTCCTCAACGAACCTCCAATTTATTGCAGTCATGAATCCAGTCTAGTTCATCATCTTCATCAAAATTGTGTACCTACGTCCTTTAGCTCAATTGAGAACTAACGGGCAAATCTGGAGTGTTCCAATTTTGGGGAGAGTTTCCCTTCGTCTTCTTTTCCAAACACGTCCCAACATTTAATCAATCTCTTCTGTCAAGAGAGGGGCTTCATCTTGAGCTTCGTGTAAACAGCTTCAAGGTAAATGTATAGCAATCTCGGTTCAATCTTGAACTTGCCCCACTTTATCTCGAGAAAAGAACGGTTGTTCCATATTTTCTTGTGGCTCACGAAACCAGCAACCAGCTTTACTATTATTATCAAGGTTGTCCGGGTTGTCAAATGTGGGCTAAAAAGCAAGCAGCTGAGCTCCAAAGGCTCACCTGATTCTTATCTTGTTCCCTCGGCACAAAGAAACCGCTTGAAAAGAGTCCTAAAATGAAGGGCCTGGGTACTTTTTTTTTCCTTGGTGCCATTTGCTCGGTCGGAGAACGCGTTTCTGATAAATAGCCAGACTTGGTTCCAAATCCCGCACAGCCTCATACCACAGATCCACGAGATTCGACGTTCAATTAAAGTGACGTTCTAACTTTCACATGGCGCACACACAAAAAAAGGATCTGCTCTTTTTCGAGGAAATCTACCTTAAAATACGTTCCACGGAACAGGGGCGATCCAATCGCGCAGTCCCTCGATCCTAAACGTTCCATGAGCATGGACCACTGAAGGTCATTTTTCGGCTCGACCAAGTCATTAGGCAATCTTGATACCCTCATATTTAATGAATTTACAATGATCCTACTAAACCGTGGTTCGCAAGGGCAACCTCTCGAGCTTTGGTGCTACAGAAAACAAACAGTACTTACACGCAAGGTGTTGTTGGGCGAGGAAATGCTGTTGTTGTTGGAGTATGAGGGAGGCTTGGGAAACATTGATGGTTCCTTGAGCCACAGACGGGTTCACACCTTGGGCTGAAGACACTGCAACTTGGTTTCGATACACTTGCTGAAAATGGAAAAAAAAAACAAGACACAATGAGTAACTTCAATGTCCAAGGCACGTTCAAACCTCAGCGGAGGGATTGTTCAAGGCTTAAAGTTTATCCTAATTGGCTCACAACGAACTGTTTTGACAAGCATACACTTCTTATTGAGGATTATCCAAGTCATGTCGTCGAAGTGGCTTTTGAGGTTGTTGTGGTAGTAGTACGTAGTTGGTTCTCAATAGGCTAATCTATCTTATGACATTGTCAAGATGGACGGCCATCGTTTGGAACCTCCTTCTTGACGGAGTGACGACGGGGTCCATTCAAAAACTAATCCACTTGAGTACCCCTCCCGGAAATCTTCATATCTTCATGCGTGGGTTGTCTAAACATGTTTTCAAGAAACCTCCTCTTTCTCCTCCATTCGAGCTGCTTTTGTTTTGAGTAATAAATTTGTCGCGGATAATGCGAGAGTCTCTCGCTAAGACAGTGTTTGGAATCTAATTTGCCAAATGAAAATCCTCAACCTTCTTGGCACTGTACAGTATGTTATCTATAGTTTGACTCGAAATAAACATGGCCATTCATCGAGCCGAGGGCGAGAGGGCCTTTTGGACCACACTCATTTTTATATACACACACATCTATTCAAATAGGCAGCTGCTCCTACCACTACTACTACTACCACTACATATATTTACCCTCCTTTGGCACAAGACCTGGAACTCGGGGAAAACTCGACAGACGAGAGAAAATGTGGAACACGGACCACTCATTCCAATGGAGCAATATATCAAACACTAGCAACCACATGATCCAAAAACCTTCTTTCCCTTTTTTTCTATATTCATATTCATTCTTTTTTTTACACTGTAGAGAGAGAGGCATAAGAAGGGGAAATTTCTTCTCAAATTCATGCCCCGTTATCTTGAATGATCTTGTCCTCAGAAGAAAAATATATGTAGTGACGGAGCCATTTCTAGACACCCTTATGTAGTATGTGTTACACATCTTAAGCGGATGCCCTTTGGCTCATTGGTAATATCAAAGCAGCGTAACTCCTTGTAGAATTTATTCACAAGAGCGGGAATGGCTTTTGGCAAATTGTTCTCGCCAAGAACACACACTATGGTTGAAAGAGCTCTCAAGTTCCATCTCCTTTGAGTATGAGCCAGAACCACACCCACACAATTCACCTTGACTGTCAGTCGTTCCATGTCATATAAATTCTAGTCCCAAATTAAAAATTAAATCCCAGAGCCAACGGGAACGCGAGCACGGCCAGGGAATGGATGCAGCATGTCTTTGTTCCACCTCTATCTTCCGGTCGGTCTGACTGACATCAAGCCTCAAACGGAACCTCTTCCGAGATTTACTATTGAGAGCTTTCAACAATGCTATCTCCGACTTTCAATTCCATACAAGTATTTGCACTGGCAGAACTAAGCATCTATGAAATGTTTCGATTTCGGTCGTATGACCAAGAACACGATCAGAATCGCTTAATATGCTGATCGATCAGGATGGTTAGAGTACAATGGTGCGTGTACAAGTGGAAAGTGATCAAGGAACTTGCGGCTTATCTTGTTCGAGTTCCACAAACAAGCCAATTTCTCCTGAATTACTCAGTCAGTTTCACTCGAGCTTGATTTGTATAACTTTCAAAGAATTTGCCAAGAAACTTTGCCCTGCAAGTCAAACAAGACTTAACTGAGAGATAATTCGAATTTAGTGGTGGAGATGGATCCCATTTCGTTCCCTTCATTTCATTTTTTTGAAAAGTCTTCTCTAGGCACAACGTAGGCGAAGACCAGACAAAATGAAGAGGGAGTGGTGTAACATGGCAAGGAACGATCCCAATCTACCTCCTTGGAACGGAACAGACATGGAACATTGAAGAGAGAGAAAGCGTCGAAATTGCTTTCAGAGTGAACGAACGAATCACGGCTGTTCATCATGCCTCAAGGCTCTGATTTTTATGCCTTGAAATAATATTAAAAAGGTGAACTCTTAAGAGGTCCATGATGATCATCGAACAATTGAAGAGGTCTTTTTGTTCCATAGAAAAGAAGAAGCTGAACAATGGAGAGGCGGCTAAGCTGCCTTCGCATTAGCAGTTGTCTATAGAGCCTATAATATTATCTCTCCAAAGTGGAACATCGGTCTACTATTCAATACCTACTACACTAGAATCAGTCCCAAAGAGACCAAGCGAGAAAGAGAAGGCAAGCGAGCCAGAGATAGTAGGCTAGGCAAGTCCTTCTTCTCCTTCTTGCCTTTAGGCTTTGGATGGTCAATTGAACATGGAAGAACAGCAGTCCTCAATGGAACACCGACTAGTGGTACGTGAATGGAAGATCTTTATTTTCTCGTTAGGAGATATAATTCAGCTCTTGGCTTCGAATGCTTTTTCGAGCACCATGGACGATGGATAAAAACTGGCTGAGCATAACGTTCGTGTTATTAGACTCCCATCCTCAAACCACAAATGTTGTCATTGCCTTCGCCGTCTGATCCATGAATGTGCAGTAAAAAACGATACCATAATGCTCCATCGTGAGTACCCTTTCTTAAAGACATGGAATTGGAAAATGGAGCAAAACAAGGCTAGTTCCATCCTATTTCCCCTCCTTTCTTATTCCGTTCCTTCCTTGTGTTGTCCATAAGAAATCAATGAGAGGGAAAATTGGGTGCCAGCTTGGACCACTACCAAGTTGGATCAGTGGACTACTACTTCTTTTTATACAATACGTTCCTACCAAGTGGAACGATGGAAGCACACTACTCTCATCTTCATGTCACAGGGTGCCTCTTTATGCACGTCCATAACCAACGACATCTTCATCGACTAAGCTCTAGTTTGGCACCCTTCTTTGCCCTTTCCATCTCAGTTAATTACTTAACATCTTGGCGAGCAAACACGCTCCGTCGTGGATTCATCCACTCAGATCCTTCATACCAGCCAAATAATTGGATATCCTTAATCGACTTCAAGCCTTTACCAATGTCAAATTCAAAATCTTGTCCGTAATGCACTCAAATGATACACTCTGTCCTCAGCCAAGATGAAAGTCAATTGAGCAACTGTTTCCCGAAGCCCTTGTAATCGGCGGGGACCGCAAGACTTCTTCTCTGGCCTCGTCGAACCCATCTCCGGTGGACTTGACCGTCACTACTGGCATGTCTGTCAACGGAGCTTGGCAGACTCGAAAAACAAACAAATCTAAGCTCGAAGGCCAAAAGAGAGACAGAAAGAGGTCTCTAGATTCTGTACCGGACCCGTCAAGCCAGGGTTCTTTCTATCGAACTGAACCATTGACGAGCTCAAGTGACCAACTTGGGAGCGAGCTCCCGAGATTCAGGCAGTCCTTTTGATCTCTTTTGAAGGCGAGCATTGGGTTCATTTCGCCCCTCCGTTTAGAACAAATTCCAATTGATACACACACTCAAAAGCACGTTGCCGTTGGGGAACTTCTCTTACCTAGAAGGAACAAATCGAGCATAGAATTAGCATGATTTTAGAACTGAATGGCGGTGGATGTGGTGGCGGTTAGTTGAGATCATTAATTCATAAACACGGGTCGGTCAGGAGTCTGGCCTCATTGGCAATTAATATTGTATGGCAAGTCACGTATTTCAAAGGAAGAATGGCTCTACAAAAAGTAAACTAATGTTCGATCCGATATGTTCAGTTTGGAGAACTCGAGAGTTCAATAGTAGGAGTGCTTGAATAGTTGATCTAATGATGTTGTGAAGAGGCCCAACGGTCCAGATCTGTCAGGCCCAGGGGCACTCAATCAAGAGAAATGAAAGCTTCTCGCACTGCACAGAAATGTAACGAGACGCAGAGAAGAATAAGAATGAGAGGAAATGCACTTATCCTCATCGTCAAAGACGGGAACCATTTCTCAATCAGACAGTCACAATTCCAAGTTCAACCTGCCATAGTCCCGCAAATCTCATTTGCATTTTAGATCAGATTTTTTGACATCAAACGAGATCGGTCGGAGAGGAAGGGGGGGTTTCCTCATTCCTCTTCTGTCAGCGTTATTCTGGCAAAATCCTGATGGCTTTTAATCCCACTTAAATGGATAAAGTTTCGACCGAGTCTCTCTTTTTCTCCATAGCCCCGAGGAAGGAAAACAAGGCCATTCTTAGAAAGGATGAAACTTTTCGAACGCACATCTACTAGTACTTGGTTCTCTATGAGCTTTGAGATTTTAAGAGCGCACCAAACTTGCTGTCTTTGAAAATGGCACAAAACTCTGCTAAGCTTCTTCGCGGTGGATGCAGACTCTGCCATCTCAAGATTTATACCATCGATTCAAGTCGTTCTTCTTCGGCGAGCGATATTACTCTAGCAAGGAATGTTTCGGATCAACTTTCCTGCCGCTCTCGTTCATATCAGAGCAGCTAGATAAAAGATGGACAGACAGAAAGAGACTTCATTTCTCTCGAAGAGCACGGTTCGTTTGCGAAATGTCGAGGAGATCTCGTGTTGTAACTTCAAAAGTAAAGTAGAATGCCCAAGGCTCATTGACGAGCCGCAAACTTGACAAGACTTCAGGATCAGAAACATTAAACCAGATTTTTTGACTTGGCCTCATTTCGGCTCGAGGATGTGTCTCTCTTTCTCTCGTCTTCATCTTTGCCGGCAAACTCTATCCAAGGTGGAATCGGACATTCCAGGCTCACTAGGGAACCAGACAAGAAAACAGATACTGCAGAACAAAGCAAGGCTGCGTGCGTGTTCGTGCTTATTCGCCTGAATGTCTGCCTGCCTGCCTTCCAAAGTCCAAAACGAGGAACACCGAAGAGGTACCGTGGATATTTGAAACGAAGAAGGCGAGCGATGAGAAATGTTCCATGGCACCGCTATGTAACTGGAGATCATCGCAAATCCCACTGGACAACCGGCAAACTTCCATCGCCTCCAGTCATTCTGCATATGAAGCAATCTTGAAGTTTTGTCGGACTGAAATTCATTCAACTTAAATTTGGCTCATGTGCATTTTTTCAGATGGGACTCTCCTAGGTTTGAGGAGCGTCTTTCAGAGAAATATAAAATCAATGCCTTGAACAAGACCAAGAAGAGGCCTCAATCTTTTTCCCATTGCCAAAAGAAATAAATAGAAAAGGGCCGATAATAGAATTAAATAGAACCGAGGCCAGGAAAATGGAAGTGCTCCCTAGCGACTTGTCGACGTTCGGTTCGGCTTTGAGAACCAGGCAACAGACATAATTAATCTTTGGAGATTTTTGGGACCAACCACGTAGGATTTAGAACATTGGAACAAAGGAGAAATAGAGAACCTCTTCTGTACTCACACAAGCAAGCTAGCAAGTATCCTGATCTCGGAACACATTTGGTCTCGCAAGCTTTCATCAAAAGACCATGGGATAAAGTTTGGGACGACTCAAATTTCCACTTTGCCCGAGAAAACAGCCGAAACAACTCATTTCTCGGGCAATCTTTTCATTGGACACCGTGGGTGTATCTTAGAATATATTTGTGTGACAAAAGATCCCGATGAGATTTCTTTGCAAAGCAGGTGGAAGCAGTTAATTAATGCTTCCAAAAAAGCGCCTCTCCACGTGACAGGTGGAATATGGAGTCTTCTTTGCTATGCTTCAGAAATGGGACTCTCTGATCCAATTGGATAGCACCACCAACCTCCACCCTGCTCCTGCTCCTGATGAAAATGGTTCACCATTCTGCATACATAATTTTGTACTACTCTTGCCATGCTTCTCGACTCCCGCTCAGATATCAAAGGCCAAAAGGAAACGGCCTTCTTGCTTCTCCTGACTTCTGAGCGAGAAAGAGAGTGGTGCGTTGTGGGGAAGGAAAGACCGGCGATAAGCAGATTAGTATCTCAAGATGAACTCCACATGCACGCAGATAAACGGAGTGGAGAAAGAAATCCATGCATAGATAACTAAGTAGATTATAACTGGATGTACCGGGAACATCAGGAGGGTCAGCTCAGAGAGCTCCATGAGAGCGGAATTGCATACATACATGCATGCATGCATACTACTAGTTCTTGCCCAAAATGAATATGAGCAGTCAACTCGATTACTCGCTCGTCTATTCGTAAGTTCGCGGAGCACAACTTTGAACATAAAAAAAGAATGCACCGAGATCATTTCAAGGACACTCAAAATAAATATCAACCTGAGAGTCATTAATCTCCTCCGTGGATCGAGAGAAGTAGAGGGGTTGAGAAACGCGAATGAGAAAGACACGAGAGCTCTAACAGTCAAATTGCTTTCGAATGAGGGGGGAGGAAGAAGTCAGCTAGCTATCGAGTCTTTTTTCTACGCGCGACGCTCCCGAGCTTGCCAAATGGACGGCATAAAGTAGGAAAACTTCGGCCAGGTCTGCGCAATTATGCCGCAAGAATCTCCATAATTCACTCATTCCCACACTCGAGGGAACAAATCAAGTCACTGGATTGTTGGCCAATCGTTCATTTCTTATCATGCCTTCTCGAATCGGAGAAACATTGGCCCTGCAGGAACGAAGGAACGAATGACGTCTTCTTGGGGATCTTGTTGTTCCTCCTTCGCTTGTTTCCTTCCCTGGTCTCTCGTTTCTAGAATGTGAAAGTGGTAGTGTGCCTCAGGGTAACAACCAAACTCTGGCTCCAAAATGGCTTCCTATGGCACATATTCTTCTATGAATGAGGCTGGTTCCCTGGTTTGCCCATTGTTTTTCTAAGGGAACTAGCACAGATGGGAAGAGCTTGATTCCATCAAGAAAAGGAAGGTGGTGGAACAACCCATCAAACGAATTGAACCACAATCTGAGCGGAACCAATGGGGAGGGACAAAGGGATTGAACTCCTCTGGGCTGAATTTTGAATGTCTAAAACACTTACTTACGCGGCGGTATTCGTCGACTACGATACAATGGACACTATGTTCATTCATTCAATTCATGCGTGGCTTCGTTTTCTCCTATCTATCTGTCTTTGTTTTCCTACCCGATGTTTCCACTAACAGGAGATGGCCCCCTCGGTTCCCTTGAGTACTTGCAATCGTCCCGTGGTTGTTTTAGCACTACTGCCAATAACCCTAGGGAGCCATCACTAATATGACGAAAAGAATGGGAAATGAGCCCTAGAAGGAAGACGGATCAAATGGCAAAACTCTTCGTTTGTTTCTACCGAAACAACGGTCGTTATCTTTCCAACAATATCATCAAAGAGGGGCAGAAACAGAGCGGTGACCTGCTTTATTTGACTTGTCAGGTTTGTTCTTTCACCTCCTTGATTAGTTTGATTAAGGGTGGGTGTGTGGGTGGGTGAGCTCGCCCTTTTCGATTTCCACTTTTATTGTCTGACCAAATACTGCTGTGCGGACACTTCGAGGCAGACTGAGAAGGGGCAGCTATCCCCTTGAGACCATTGCAATTACTCGTCTTCAAAAAATAAAGACAAGCAGTACAGCCATCACAAAGAGTACGAGTTCGGATCCATCTTTTTTTGAAATGTGGTCCACATCATGTTCCAACTTGGACCGCCCAGATTCTTTAAAAACGCTAGGACTCATTTTTACCCTCCTCTTCCTGACTGAGAAGGCAAGCCACAATTAGAACCTAGACCTTTCGCATTGTTTTGACATCATGGCCATCGAAGACGATCGATCTGCAAATTTGTTGGCTTACGAGCTCCACCAGGATAAATTATTTTTTTCCTTCACTTTTTCCACCTGGGCTGTCGCTATTTGACGAGTAAACCGTATCCAATCAAGCGGAGCTTTCCGGAGTCAGTCCAAATTCAAGTTGGAACAAGGTAGGGGGAAAAAAGCATAAAAAATGCTCCACACTCATCATCCTGACAAATACGTGTAGAATTTGTACATTGCATGAAAAACAAGTGAGAAAGGCCAGATAAACAAGATTTCCGGCCAAGAGATACAATTTCAAACTTATCCAGGCATGAAAGACAGCCGTGCAATCCAAGGAAGAAATAGGAAACTCGATTTATCCCGAAAAGGTTGGCCCATCTAAAGCTGGAATAACCAAACCTGAACGTACGGTACGCGTTCATTCAAGCTGATGAGTCACTCAAACTCTACATTTTCTCAGCTAACAACCCAACGACTTCAGAAAACAATTGGGGAGGCCCAAATCTGCAATCCATTCCGAGTTCTTCTCACACTCGGTCTTTCCAGATGACGCCTTCAAGTCTCGAAAAATTCGAGCACAGTTGTTGGAGGCGCCCACGATGACCATTGGTTAAGGGTTGCTGCGTATCATCAGCGACATGCACTATATGCACCCACCATTTGATTGGGAAAAGTAGACGAAGACGACGCCGACGAGGACTACGAGTTTGGTTTGTCCTCGATCTTTCAGACTGCTCATAGCACAACTGACTGCCTGGCGACGAATTTGACCACATATGGAGGAAAAATAGCCCTGATGTCGCATCGTTAATCCTTGCGTAAGAAACTTCTCATGCTCATGAAGGTACACCGAGCCAATCAAATACGGTAATGAAGGCACGTTTAACGTCGAATTTGGCACCACTTTGAACATGATCATCTCGTATCTTAGGACATGATGTTGTTGCTGTTCGACTACCTCGTGGGCTCGTTTATCATTCCACCTGACATGCGTATTCAAAAAAGCCAGCAGCATCTCCGACGAGGTAACCGTTTACGATCTTCGTCAAACATGAATTACCCCGTTGAAAAGGACTGAAGATCCCTTCCTGTTTGAAACCACACACACACCACCCTAGGGGCCTGCCTGACTGCTGTCTATGAGTCACTTTTGAGGTACAAGAAGAATTTGCATGGGTCACAAAAAAGTGCAGTTTGGCACCAAGTAGGCGCCCGCTCACTTACTTAGCTTTGTATTGTTTCTCATCATGAGCATCAAGGACAGAAATGCATCTCGATTATTCTCACGAGGCAGCAACCGCTGAACAGCATCAGCTTCGTCTTCTTGCACCGCAAAGTGCATAACAACTAAACTTCCATCTCTGATTGTCTATTCATGGGAGGAGTTTGAATTATGTCTTGACTGGTTAGTGTCAAGGTCGGATGGATGCGACCAACATTGCCCAAGGGCAATGTTTATACGAAGACGACGTGATGGAGATCATGTGGCCATGATGTCCAAACAATCAAAGGAGGCTGAGGTGTTAATCCCAAAGCCAATTCTCCATCAGGTGTTTTCAGGTAAAGAGACGTATTCACTCACTGACTTCACGCCATGACAATGCAGACCATTCTTGATTAAAAAGACTAGCTGCGAAATTTCGTCGAGTGTGTCAAATGCCAACACTGAACGAAATAGCTTCTCATCCCATGATTATTCTTTCCCGCTATCATTCTAACGAGTTCATGGCAACGTTGAGGGGTTAATGGAGGCCAATCAACGGTGGTTTGGCTTATGCGAGCTTTGAAGTTGCTAAAGATTCGAGTGAGATTATTATGACAAGCCAACGCTTTGTGCTACAGTGTTGTTGTCTTTCAAATTGAAGAACCATTGGGATGTATGCTTTGACAGGGTGACAGTGAGGTTTTTGTCCACATTTGCCAGGAGCCTCTTCAGAATTTGGTGGTCGTGTCTTGACAAAAGCATGAGGGGAGACTACAGTTAAACGCACCCATCTCTCTGAGCTTCATCTGGACATTATGTCTCTCTTGTTCAAGCTCGTGTATTTTTTTTTTCTTTCTGCAGAATGCATTGAATTGAAGCAATGTGATCAGGGCATTGAGGACTTACCAGGATTTTTTCATTGGCCTTATTGGCATTGTAGTCATCGCCCACATCTCCTGCCGCCGCCACGAGCAAACCATTGGCTAGATTATTGGCCGCAGCCACGGCGGCTGCAGCAGCCGCACTTTTACTGGAATGTGTCGAGTTGGTGGAGGAGGTTAAGGGCGAGATCGTTTGATGAACATTCAAATATTTCTTTTCGGTCACTTTCATGATGGGGGTGAAGAAGGGTTTGATTTCTGGCGGTTATATTCAAGGCAAGAGTGTCTGGTGGTTACTTTTGGTTTGGTTTTGGAGAAGTAGCCGGCATTTATATACACAGTTTCAGTTTAGATGGTGTATATATTTACATCAGATCAACAAAGAAGGCTCACAAGTATTTATCCAAGGCTTGCACATGAATTCTTGTCAGTCGTCATCTCCATTCAGGAAGGACGGAAGTCACCAAACAGAACGAATTGCATCTCTTTTTTTATATAATAGTAAGTACACTCTCAAACGAACGAATGGGTTGTTGTGGTCACAAATCCACGCTCTTCTACTTATTAGGATAGGATTTTAACAATTTTTGCGTTTGTACAGGTCAGCTCTTGAGATTGGCGTGGGTCAGAGGTAAACTGATATGTGAGGATTACCCGTGAGTTGCTTCATGAATAGTTCACTTTAACCGCACTAGATCTCAAATCTGGCATCCAATCTGACTAGGAACAAGGACGCGTTTTGGTTTCAGTTCCCCTTGTGCGTGCGTTCCTGAGAAATTTCTGACACCAACTGAGAACAACAGACAAGGACCAAGAAACAAACTGAGAAGACACCGGTTAAGAAGAAGGTGGCTCTCGCCGAAACCTGAAAATCCTCGCACTCCTGAACTCCATTCAGAGCCACAACGAGCGACACCGAATAAGAAAAGGGCGGACTTGGACTTGGCCACCAAGATCGAAGGCAGAGAGAGAACTGAGAACGCAAAGCCGGGCAAAAGACACCAACGCACCCATGGAATAACTAGAAGAGGGGGTTTCTTTGCAAAGAACTTCGCCTTCTTCTCCGTACGCCTCCTTCCTTCTTCTTCTCGTCGATTTTCGAGGCTGGGCGACGTACAAATCCTCGGCCCAAAGAAAACTGCACCGAGGATATGAATGTGAGAGCGAGGGTGAGTGAGTGAGTGTCTGTATCAAACTTGGTTATGCCATGGACCATAGTCGTTGGCTGGGATTGGTAAGGGTCGCCCTTGGAATGGAACTGGACGACCAAGTCATTCCGAGCCAAGTCCATGACAATTGAGAGCAACCGTGATGCGCATTCCACATTGCACCCCATTCAATTACAGCACAAGGTCATCACTTCGTCGGGAAAATGCAAGTTTAATGGAATTTTAAAGAGGGGTCCTTCGACATTTTCTTCGTTACGACTGGGGGACCCTGTTCCAATAGAAATCCCTGGCACACTCGTTGTTCCGTTCCTTCTTTACTCTTTCTCTCTCTCTCACTCACACACATCAAGATAACCATCACCACAAAATCCCGCACGAGTGAGAGAAAGAAAGAAAGACACGGAACAAGTAAGGAACGAACGAACGGACGGAGCTGTCCCAATGAATCTCAAGTTCCAGGTCTACTTCACCTTCCTCCATATTTAGACATGCGATTCAAGGTTGGATATGTTGATAAATTAAAAATCGAAGGAAATCTAGTTCCAATCATGGACCTTAGAGGATCTAATTTTCGTGTGGAACAGCAACGATTGAGCCGGTTCGACGGCACATTTTATAGCAGGGAGAATCCCTCCAAGAGTGAAAATACTGCATCAAGGTTGGACTTGGAACGAGTTTGCTCCGTTTGGAATCGACCAGAGAACTCGGGGAACAAGTGAGGAGGTGCAGTGTTCCATTAGAAGGGGAAGAAGGAGAGGGAGGCCTGGGAAAATACCCTGGGAGCAATGGGACAACACACTTGCCTCATACGAATGGAACGTGGAACATCGAAAGCGAAGGAGTGAAGAGGACTCCAATCCTAGATAGAAAAATGGAATGGAGAGTAAAAGCAGCGCGAGAAGGGGGGATATTTGAATTCCTCTTCGGACTCCCGCTTTGTCGTTTCTTTATTGGCATGCAATGGGTTAAATGCCAATGGAACAACAAATAATTCAAGTGGAACAACTTCAAACAAACTCACTTTATAAATCCCTCCCACGTTCCAACAAGATTGAGAGGAGTGCATTTCAATGATGGAATACGAACTGTTTATCAACCACAAACCGTTGAAGGGAAGAACTTGGGGACTCGCCTTCAAAGGAATGCCGATCAATGGATTGGAAACAACCTTCACTTTAAAATGGAACTGTATTTTATCATACACATGTCTTTCCAGCTCGAGCTTCAATTTGCCAGAAACCAGAATAAATGAGGCATCTGCAGCTCACCAACAACCATGGGCTTCGTTAGCTGCTAGACTAAGTGCTTCTTCTGTTTGTGAGGTGTCGGGAAATCGATAATCCCCTAGAATTGAGGCTTTTTTTTTGGCAGAAATCTCGTCAAGACAAATCCTAACTAATGATTTCCCACGAGAATTGCCAGCAAAAATTAATCCGCATTAAAAAGCCAACAATCGCTCCTGACTGAGCTTCTCAAGATGAGATTATTTTGATTCAAATCCAATCCACTTCGGTTAAAAAGACCCGACGTGCACTCGAAAGTGCAAAACTCGGAGAATTTTTCGATGATTTGAAAGAAGCGAAAAATAGGAGTCGTATTACATCTGGACAGCCTGAAAACCCTCCATGCCGAAAACGACGCACGCAGTTCATTTTTGATATTCTCCAAAGGCTTAGCCAAAGAGTGAGCATTTTCACGGCGAAATTTAAAGCACTACAGACGCAAAAGTAAGCTTGTCAAACATTTTTGTCTGGTGTTGAGTGATGAGCTTGCTTCTGAACGAATAAAATGTCCCGACTGAAACCCAATCTATCTATATTTGAATCCAAGTGAGGATAGTGATCGCCACTTTCGCACTCTCAAGTTTTTCAAATTCTGATCAAGGATTACTCTTCTGAACTGATTGTGACTAATGTGGCTCTTGCTACCTTCGCCCTAACAAAAGGCTTGGAACGTTAAAACAAGTCGTTGATCATAATGTGCCAGATCAGATTTCAATTTCCAAAGCAAGTTTCAAAAGTTCAAACAATCGCACCTTCGAAGCCTGCATTTGAAGCTTTTGTTATTGACACATTGGTTGTAACGGAACAAAAGAAACGTTAGCTCAAAAGACGAGTTGAGAAATGCTAAAAACCTGCTGATCTCAGGGAGCAATGATGGCATTGTTCTGGCTTTTAAGCTTAAGCTCGGTGCTTGATTAGTATGATCAACATCTGTCTGTGGTTCTCCGGAAGAAGATGACTCCGAACAAATTGATTGGACCATAGATAGCATACCGCCCAATCAACGCGTCTTAGTCAGTGGGCATTCGCAGTGAAGTGATCAAAATCCTCAGTCACACACTGGGTCCTCTTCTTTTTCCCCCCTTCTTTGCGCCTTAACAACAAGGGAATCTGAACTAGAAATACTGCATGGCTGCTTCCATCTTCGAAGGCTTCCTATATCCAATCAACCTCACCAAAGGTTTCTTCCCAAGATGTCACCAGGGAGAATAAGTCAGAAAACAAAGACGCCTTTCAGGGAATCGATCAAAAAAGAGAGATGCTTTTAGGATCGTCCCGAGCAACCACCAACCCTGGATGGTTGGCCAAACACCCTTTGGCCCCAGTGTGAAATCATTCATTAAGTTCACTAGCGTTCAAGAGAGTGATGTGGATGTGAATGTGAGTGCCGAGATGGATGACCAGACGATTTTGCTTCGATCTTCCATTCTGTTTTGTGTGGTTCATCCACATGGTGGTGATCACAACACATGGAAAAGTGTCCCAGTTTCGATAATGGAATGACTTGACTGGACACAAAGCGGGAATCATCGTCGCTTCTTTTTTATTCAAAGGGCGACACATTTGAAAATTTCACTTCACTGAAGGGCATGAAAACACGAAGTCACATTTTCGCGATCTCCACATTGATCACGAGCGTCTTTTTTTTCTTTGTTCGGATGGATGGATGGTTGGTTGGTTGCATAAACTGGCCATTTCCAAGGGCTTGCATTTTTTCAACATCCTACTTCCTACTGATAAGATAAATATATTTCTTCAGGGAAGATGATCAAGATTCGGTGGACAGGGTTTTTTAAGGAAAAGAGTTGAAGGATTTTTTTTTTTTTGGCTAAGGAAATCCGATTTCCACCGCGTCCATTTTAAAACATTGAGCACGTACCACTCAAAATGAACGGCCCGTCATTTGAGTTCTTTTCTTGCCTTGTTCCTCTACAATTTGGGCGGCAAGGCAAGCCAAAGGTTTTCTACTCCCATTTGGCCATCATCACGTTCCCCATCTTCCACGTCGTCTGCGGTTAAGATGCCATTTTCAATTTCTTCTTTCTTTCTCTCCCCCTCTTCTCTCTCTGTCCATGATGAAAATTGAAGGTTTTGTCGACGTAGAACCTTCAAGCGTGCCCCAAGTTGGTTCTTTGTTTCATCTCTCCTCGCAGTTCCACTATTTGGAATGCTCTGCGAGTTTTCAAAACTGAGACTTAAAGATCAAAGACGAAGGTCCCTGAACACTTTGAACAATGACGGCGAGGAAGACCAGGGGTGAAATAGAGGCCAGTCGAGGGTCAAAAATCCAGAAGTGGAAAGAGAAAGGCCGTGGAGTTCCATAAAAGCTTTGAACAGAGATTAATTTGGTGCTTTGTGTCTATTAACAAAGGTGGTGGACCGTCAAGTCCCATTTGGAGAGCAGAACAAGCACCTCATTTTCAGAAGGTTGATGAGAGCAAATTCGCAATTTGGCATCCACCAGAGGCTTTTCTTCCTCTCTCTCCACGGGAGGCAAGGGTCCAAATCCCTCAAGCTAACCACCTCAGGGTTAAAGAGACTTTTCTAGTGACCATTGGTGTTGAGGGTAAGGAAGTGGGATGGGTCTGCTCGCCCCAAGGCCGATAATTCTGACAATTGGGTCCCGGCCGAAAAGTCTGCCTCGACTGACCAGTGCCCGGCATCAATCATCCTTCTTTTCTGTCGATTTAGCTAATTTGAAAACCAACGCTGTGAGTCGAACCTCTTCCATGACAAACATTTTTTATTTGGCTTTGAAAGTCGTCAACGAACAACACAAATCTAATCCAAGGAGGCTTTCGACAATGTTAAAGAAGCCAACAATGGCCTCACGACAACATAAAAATTCCGTCGCAATGAAGACTCCTCCAGCCTATTCGTACCAATCCAGACTTTCCTAGTTGAGAGTTCCTTTTTGAGCGCAAGCAAAAAGAGATTCCTCACCAGCCTGGATTATCTCTCTTGAGAGTAGAAAGTTGCCAAAAGCGAGAAGAATAAAGCAAAGCATTGAGTTATGGGCACTTCACTCTCGTTGGTTCGTCGCTCTGATCATGGGATTCCTCAGCTTCTGGACAGTTGTTGATGGGTCTTTTGACTTCGTTTGGGTTGGCCCAGAAAATGAAGATACTTAGTTCCATCTTAAACCCTGCCCTGCTCTCTTGGGTTGGGTAAATACCCATGAAGAGCAAACCTTTCATCTCGAAGCCTTTCAGGAAACCAGCCGTTAAAACAGACAAGAGTCGGAGAAAGGGAAGAAAAACTTTCAAGTGGCTCTTTAGAACAAAAGCTCGATCAGGGTGGGCCCCACATGATCGCAGCCAAATTGAAAGACCTTTAGTCTCAAGTTGTCTAGTTTCATTTTGTATCAACACAAACACACAAATCGACTTAGTTGACCAAGTTGCGCCATTCCTTTCCCTTCAAAGCAATGGAGTAGCAAAGAATATAAACCGGGCCATTCATTTTGAATTCACCAGACTACCAAGCTACAACGTCCGTAGAAAGTCTGACTTACTTCATACACTCCTCTAAAAGACCACAAAGCTGATCCTCGAAAAGAAGATACGCCTGGTATCAACCTTTCTGACGGCAAATTTGATTCAGAACAGTGAGAAAAGTGACCAGTCAGGACCAACTTCAATGCGTGTCTTCGCTATTTTGACGTTCCCAATGCCGAGAAAAGCCCAGAAAAATGTAAACCTGGCAACTGACGAACATGTTGGGGAAAAATTTGCTTGGAAATTAGATTGTCAACCAAGCATGACCATCTTGGCAAATATTGTTGGAAGATAAGGCCCCTGGTCCAGAGGGTCGTAAAGTTGGGTCTGCAGTCAACGGAAGTGGATCCGGAAGTTGTGTGTCAAGGCGTAATACGAATCTGCTCGCTTCAGATAACTCGACCCTCAAACTCATGAGGGAGTCCCATGGTCCTTTCCTCTCAGGTATTCAGTAGCACACTTCCGCCGAAGATGTGATGTCCCTTTGCTAGGGTTTATAAGTTTTCAGATGACCAATTTCGGAATTCGAGAATTCGGGTGGGAAAGGGAACAGTCGACAACCGCTACCCGGATTAAAAGAGCTGTTTGGTATCATGCATGTACGATTTTAAATGTCCTCCCCTCAATAGATGGATAGAGAAAGACACAGGGCGTCATAGTCGCCGCATGTCTGCCTGCCACGAGAAATCACAGAAGTTTTGTCATGGCAGCAAAACTTTGCCTTTGACATGCATTTGGGGGAAGGGCATTTGGCATGGAATATTGGGACATAAAACTACAGACAATGGAGATCCACGATCCCTTTTATTATGGTCATTTTTCATGGCTTCAAAGTAAAACCTCCTTCATGTCACGACACTCAGGATTAATTTGGTTCCAAGTCGAGAAGTTTTTTCGTCTTCTTTTTCTTCATCGGACTTGCCGTTGGTTGGTTCCAACTTGCAAGTCAATGGCAAAAAAAGGACAAGACGTTCCTTTCCATGAACAAACTGCATTTACTTTGACGGACAATCTCAGGAAAGTGGACCAAGAGTAGAGCCATACTAATGAATGGCCTCTTTGAGAGGGATATCAATGCTTCCGTCTTGGAAGAACATGCAAATGGAAAGAAATCTCTCTCTTTCTCTCCAAGGATGACGGATAGGTCCAAGGAAAAGATAAATGCCCGCTCTCATGCGACGCGATTATGTCGAAGCTTTCTGCAAAAAGCCTTCTTCCAACATAACCGTGATTCACATTGGGAAGGAATGTTCTTGGCAAATCTCTGGAGGCGGCTAAACCACTAGTTTGTGGTGAAGTCTAGAGTTGAGTGAAAAGTGGATTTTTAAAGCAAGTCGACACAATGTACTGTTTATTAAGAAGAGTACGTCCCTCAAGTCCCCTTTCGGGACATTTATCTCAATAAGAAAGTTAAAGCTTTTTTGGCATCTCCATTCCCTACTCACTTAGAATGCTTGTTTCAAAATAATTAAAATTCAAGGTTTACAAGGGATTAACGAGTTTGTGTAATTTGTGTAAATCTAAGCAAACCTTAAAAAAGGTTGATCAAGAATTGTATCTGTACCACTTGCCTAATCCATGCGAGTGATGCAGGATGACAAGTTCCATAATGAATTTGATCTTCATTCAATGGTTGACGTTTGATTAAAAATGAGGGAACCAAAGAAGATAATCTTAATTCCAAGACAGATCGTTCCCTATTCCGGTTTTTTTGGAGGGCAAGAAATCATCACAAATCCTGATCTAGACGGCAGAAAAATTGGAACGATGACAGAAACAACAAATGGAACAACATCTCCGCTTTGCCAAACTCAAAACAGACACAATCTCAAATTCGCCTATTAAAAAGAGTGATGACAAGAAATCTAGCAACACATGAAAAACGGCAACTTTTTTCGAGAATGCATGAATGTTCATTGCCCGAGGCTGAACGTTTCTGTTTCCTAATGACATCATTCCCAGTTTCCATAATTCGAGGGAAAAGGGCCAATTTAGCAAATATGGACCCCTCTCTTCGAAGGAACGAATCGTCCATTTGCCACCGGATCCCACTTAATGGTTTATTTCCTCCGGCAAACCAAGAAAAAAGAACAGTTTCTAAAATGGGAATACTTTTAAGACTGTGTGTAGTTGAAGTCAAGCCCTTGGCAAGCAAGTTGGTGGAACAACCTAAATTTGCTTGCAGAACCAAGTTCCGTTTTCACACTTTAATCTTCTCCAACTCAGGCTCATAAAAGTGACTTAACGCCATTTTTTTTACGAGATTAGTATTCCCAGACACACTAGTCAAGTTCAAAACGGCGGGAAGGGGTTCCCTTTGGGCGATCATCACTTCATAAAATTTAGTTAACTTTTTTTGCACCTTGCCAACAGGAGAAGGTCGTGTTTGTTAATTTTCTCCCGAGATGTAACAAAAGACTTCTAAATTCCCGTCTTTCAGTAAAGCCATTGAAAGCAAACTATTGTCAACTCTTGATGCATCAAGGGAGCAAAAAAGATGAAACCCCTATGTCATGTGGAACGGGATGAAGTTTGTCCTGTCCGAGATAACGGTAGGAAATTCCATGAGACAGGACCTGGAACCCGATTGCGAACCCCATTGATATTATGGATCACTTGCGTGTGCATTTTGACTGGCTTGTAGAGTGCATTTCCAAGGCCGATGGACAAATGGGGGATGCATTTAATAAGCAGTCACAACATGCCCTGCCCATGTCTTAGTCGCCTCCTTTGGTTCGACTTTTGGAAAGTGAAAGGCGTGCAAATTTCGCTCCATCAGGTCACATCTCCACTGTCTTATACTGATCCAAATTCTTTGACCTGATCCGCATCGAATTTGCTACTGGAACGAACGACCTTGATCATTTTTCGTGACCTGAATTTCGTTTCAAGTAACTTTTACAAGCCCTTCTCGCCACTGAAATTGCGATCCGGACAGATGGAATTATTATGGCCCGTTCAATGGGCACACGAGCGGAACAAATCAAATGATATGATACAGACATTTCTCGTTAATAAGCAATGAATGTCAAGCATAAACAAGACATACCAAGTCACTCAATCGTCGTCATCTTTCATACGAGGGATCTGCCAAGACAAACACAGTAGCTTTCTCATTGAATGTATCTTGCAGTCAATGGTGTTTTTAATGTACCATGAACTTGGTAACTTAGAACCTATGGAAATTCATTGCAAAACACGTGCATTATTTCTTCATTTTCTCATTTTCGAAAACATAATCTAGCAGAAAGATTCATGGTGTTCTACCAAGCTACTAAAAAAACGCACAAAATAGAAACTTTTTGGACTTTTTTCTGGACTTCAGACGTCCTGAAAATTTTCAAGCAATTTTTGCACACAAAAAGCGCGTTTTTTAAATTCCGGTTTGGTTTGTTTTGGACAACCCCAGGTAGAGTTTTTCCTACTGAGCCTGAAAGGCAGGAACCTCTCTCTCTCTTCGCCGAGAATCAAGCCTCACTTGTCACATAAACATGTCCGTGAAACGTTCTACGATCTCCTGGCACTGGATTTAATCAAATGGGATTCTTGCCTCGCTCTCCTCTCCTAACCTGGTACAAAAAGTATCGAGAACACTTCTGAGCGGAATAAAATAATCATAAAACACCACCACGCCAGCTCAACAACACGGACCATAAGAGTCTGTCTGCTTGGAGAAACGAGTTCCAGTAGAGGGAACACTCGGAATAGTGAAGAAGAGCAACAGGGAGAATCTAGATAATACATGTAACTTTGAGTAATGGAAAAACTTACTTTTTTGTTTCCATGAGCTCCTTCAACTAATAAGATTACCGACCCAAATGTGTTTTGTAAGGATGTAAGGAGCAAGATACATTGTTGAAGGTCATGGAACAAAGCTTGTGAGAGTAACTTTCCATTGTCTCGGGTGTGAATTTTTCAAATCTAAATATTTACTCATGTGCACCCATTGATTTGGTGACATGGACGTACGATCAGGTCAAACAAGCAAGATAATGTTCGAAGAGAAGTTTTCAAAAACGACAAAAAAGGAGTTTAGCTCATTGGCCCTGAAAACGCAAAGAAAGTGAAAACGAGCATTTCGCCTTTCTTTCCTTCTTTTTGCAAGCATGAGAGATCCGCTGATAACGCTTTGCATTCGCAAATAACGTTTCTCATGAGTAGATTTGTGAGCAGTAAAAGCGATTTTGGACGTTCAGAGTTCATGTGATCTTACCTGTAAAGCAAAAATGTAAGTGACATTTAAGACTCTGACATTTCACTCTAACGAATCGTACAGAGTCAAGGGACGGGGCAAAAATCAAGGACGGAGATTGTTAGCCTACTGATTAAAGCGAAAAAAACAACCTTCTTTTACATTCCTATCAAGGCATAATCAGCTAGATTTGGTCCAACACAAAAGATGAAAGGAAGTCGAAACTTCCAACGGGGCAAACCGTAAATCCAGATGATAAGGCAGGGACATTCTTTTCAAATGTGGAACAATCTATGGATCAAGACCAGACTGAGGACAATTTATTATCCTTTAGGATATCTAGACGGAGCCCACAGGGAAAAAAATCACTCCAAAAAAACTGCCTTGGCTAAGCTTCTCAATTTGGTGGATTCATCAATCTTTTAAACACGGATCCCTTAGCTATAGACCGAGGATCCCAAAGGGCCAACAGCTAACGATGTTTTGGATCTTAGGCAGTGGAACATCATTGCCAAACTTCATCTTGAAGCCAAACTTGCACGGAAGGAATACGAATCACTCCCTGGATGTGCATATAGATGTTCGCAATCGCAATCGCTGATTGGCTGGGTATATTTTCTTACACATGTGAAGAAAACAAGATTGGTACGCTCCTCTTAGGGAACGTTTGGGGCGAGAACGAATATTCGAAGTCAGTGTGTTTCTGAATGAAGAGCTGTCCACTCAACAATGAACACTCATATTCGACGATGATGAACAAGTCTCTGAGAAAAAAGACAAAACATTCACGCCAATCTCGAGAAATTCATCTTTCCGATTGAATATTGGTCACTAAGAGATCGTAATGAAACTTGAAGGTACAGCAAGTTAGACGGTATCTGTGATCCAAATCTATCCATGAACAAAAAGGAATCAAACCAATCTTAAAGTGTACTTTGTGGCTTTTCGGGCCCGGATATCAAAAGGTGTTAGGAACACTGACAAGAAAGCAATCCATCATGGAAAGAATCACTTCGAGTGTTTCCTACTTGGTTCTTGATGGTGCCACGTTCTCAGAAGTGCGAGGAATCCATAAATAAGAGCTCAAATAAATCTTGGCCAGTCAAAGGCAATATCGGAATTGGTGCTGAGTGTCCATATTTCTCAGGACAAATCCAATATAACGTCTCACAATACAAGTAGGACAAGCAAAGTGTAACAAGTATAATATTTTTGGTATATCACTAGTTCTAGTTTTACCCCTAACCAACCGAAAACGTGTCAAATTGAGCGACCATCGGACAATCCGATGATGAAGTTTGGCATCGGCGTCAACATCGAGATTTTATGAGAAGATTCCTCATCTATCCTCAATTTTAGGAAGCAATTCTTGAGCAAAGACACGTCGAAGAGTAGAAGCAGGAGGCTTCCCAAAGGAAATTCCCTTCATTACTTGATCATTTTTTTTCTTTGGGCCCGCGGCAGAGTCCCAAATGGAAAGGTATCCTCGCCTATTCAACGGCCTCCCCAGGAGCCATTTCACCAGCCCACCACAGGAATGATGGTCCATTAATCATGGTCTCAGTTCTCGGCGTTTCTCCCATCTTTCATATCAGATCATCATATGCATTTTCTCACTCCATCCCAGGCAAAATTATTTTACGCGTCCACTAATCCAGCCAATACTATATACTTAAAACCAACAGCTGATCAGGAACAGTCAATTGAGCCTGGCCCATTTGAATCGACAAAGCACAACTCTAGTTGTTTACTGTTTGAAGTTACAGTAGTCTCTTCCACATGAGTTGTAATGACAAGTGCAGCGGTCCGTATCTCAAGATATGAAGGCCCACACCGACCATTCGTAATGATTGTGGATCATCACCAAACCGATTGAGGCTATCGCAACAAATGCATGGTATTATTGAGACGCATGTAACTAGCTCATAAAGCTCCGTTACTTGTGAAAAGAATGGTTGGAGCATTAGTCTTTTCCTGGATCAATGAAACGTTTTTACTCTCCCTAAACATGGACAGTGGGCATACATTCCAAAACCGCCTCCTCATTTGACCGAAGAATCATTGCTTAGCAAAACTTCCTTCAGGCTTCTCAGTTTTATGATTCCATCTCTTGAAAAAGGTGCGTACGAACTATTTAAGATTTGATGCCAATCCAGTGAAAATATCGTATAAAAACACGAGGTATGACAATCACCGACTTAATCGACAGACAGCGCTATCAAGAGACTTTTGGTCAGATCTTTCGAAGGAAGATATGAGAATGGGCAGTTGTGACCATATCCAAAGTCCGAACTAACCACGGCTTCAAGGAAAGTTGAGTGACCATCGTTAGGCTCGGGCTCTTTTCCACTGTATCAAGGGCCATTATCATATCCTTGTTCCATGTAAGGGTCTAATGATGTTCCAAGAACTCAACGGTTGGATCACGTCCTCCCAACAATGTTTGTCTTCAAAGAGATCATAGATGGAGCGGGACACCTCTCTTCGTTTGAGGTTTTGGTCCAGCTCTCGAAATGTTTGGCTTGCCAAAGAGGGCGTCATGCTGCACAATGTACATACTAAACGTGATGAAGGATGAGAGTGGATCTCTTGTTCCACTTGAAGAGTCGATCCATTTTCTTCCAGACTTTCTTGCAAGCACGACCACTTTTTCATTTATGGGGATTTGTCATGTATCACTACGCATGATACAAACCTTACTGGAGTATGGGCGTGACCTGAACGAGGACGGAGGACGAAAGATGGACACGTGTCGTAAAGATGAGAACAAGTGAGTATGTGTATTTGTTCAGCTGAGCATAGATATAGATCCGGATCAGACAATACTACACCTCCCCCCTAATTATCGAAAAACGTGAAGATAAATAGGAAAAATACATAATAAAACATGCAAAAACGATTTTCTCATGGATTCCGTCTTCCCTTGACTCGGTCTGTTGATATTTGAGAGTGGGCGCCAAATGAATGGTTGACTCTCGGTTCGAAGGATAATATGAGGACTTTAATTCTTCTGGTCAAATATCAAACCGGACGTGGCGATTCCGGGGACTTCGGCGGCGCGGGATCGGTCCGGTGACTGTTGGGTGTGTGACGGGAGATCGAACATGATTTTCTCCCTGGGCCATCTCCATCTCGTGGCCGTGAGCATCTTGGACGGCGGGGGCGAGTCGGAGAAAGCGCCGGTTGCGAATGAATTGTCCGGCTGGGGTGTTAATCGTGTAAGACCGGCCAGATTTTGATATTTCTCGCACGGTTCCCGCCCTGAAGGACCAAGTTTTGTCAATGGGGTGTTGAACGTGGACATGGTCGCCCACGTTTAACCTAGCCAATGCGTGTCCAGAGGCCGCGATCACTCTTCGCTCGTCGACGGCTCTTCTGGCCATCGCCACCTCACCGCGCAAATCCGGATGGAATTCCAATGAGCGTGCGCTCGGTAAGCGGGTTCGCAAATGTCGTCCAAAGAAACCCGCGGCGGGCGAATGTCCGTCCGCTCGGGGTGTCGAGCGCCATTCGAGCAATGCTTCGCGGAATTCGGCTCCATCCACCCCGTTCATCTTCTTAAGCAGGCCTTTGACCTGCTTCACGGCCGCCTCGACCAAGCCATTGCTTCGGGGATTGTAGGGAGAACTAGTCTCGACCAGAATGCCGAAGTCGGTGCATAACTCACCAAACCTTTGACGAAACTGAGGTCCACCATCACTTTTGATTAGACGAGGAAACCCGACCTCGTTAAACCATGTCCTCAATTTCTTCCAAACCGAGTCCGTCGAGGTTGAGTTCATCATCGCCACGAAAGGATATCCGCTAAATCGATCCACCATGACTAAAAACGATTTCCCGCCCAAGTCGAACAAGTCAACGGAGACGGCTTCCATAGGTGCAGAAGCGACCTCAATTCCGGACAGGACGGGTTCTGCTGCTTGTGAGGGTAAGGCTCTGACACAAACCGAACATCGACGAACCCAATGGTCGATTTCATTGGCCATGCCCGGCCAATAGTATAGTTGTTTGGCCAATTCTGTCGTTTTCGTTATTCCAGAATGGGATAGGTGTAATAATTCCAAGATTTTCTTCCTGGCTGGTCGGGGAACGACCAATCGTTGGCCTAGTAAGACTAGACCTTTTTCGGCCTCCTCGCCAATGCGTAACTCATGGATGACCTCGCCATAAGGTGATAGAGTGCGCGGGAGTGGGTAACCTCGCTCAATACAGTCCCTTAATTTGACATAGTCGTCGTCGGTGTTGTTGGCAATGACTGTAAAGGAGGGATCGAACTCTGAAATGGTCGCGCACAATGCGATTTCCAAAGTGGGGTCTGGGGCAAAAACGGGAAACCGGCTGAGAGCGTCGGCTATGAGGTGATTTTTCCCCGCTGACCATGTCACTGAGAACGAGAATTGGTTCAGGTTTTCACACAAACGCTGGAGACGTGAATTGTTGAGAGAGGCTAATGGCTTTCCAAAGACACCGAGCAGAGGGCGATGGTCGGTTATGACCTCGAACTCCGGCATGCCGCGAAGGTAGTACGAGCATTTCTGAACTGCAAACCATATTGCACTCAATTCCAGTTCTATTGTGGCGTAGTTCTTCTGGGCTGGAGAAAGAGCGCAAGATCCACACTGAATGAGGCGGATTCTGCCCTTTCCATCAAGGGCCTTCTCTCTTTGTATTAAGGCGAATCCGAGGCCATGGAGGCGAGATGCATCGGTCAGTAATTGTGTTTGGAGAGAGGGGTCAAAAGGGAGAACAACTGCCGGTGATGTTAATAATTCTTTTGCTTTGCAGAATTCAGACTCGTGCTCGGGAAGCCAGAGCCACGCAGACTTCTTCTTCAACAACTCACGCATTTTCACGGTTGCATGTTGTAGGTCGGGAATGAACGCGCCGAGTTGGTTCGCCAAACCGAGGAAGGATCGCAAGTGTGTCAGTGACTTTGGTGTGGGGAATTCACGCAAAGCCATCAATTTGGTTGGGTCGGGCCTCATCCCGGTAGAAGAGACAAGAAACCCAGCAAACTTGACAGATTGTCCGATTTCAAATTTCTTGATAGAGAGTTTGATCCCGTTCTCCCTGCACCTCTGGATGATGATCTCCAACCTGTTTAACAGTTCCGGCAAGTTAACGGCTTGTACACATATGTCATCAATAATTTTGGCGATCCACTTTTTCCTCTTCAGATCCTCGAACGCCAAATCGGTCCTCAAACTAAACACATCGCCACTGCCCTTCCAGCCCATAGGTGCGACCAAAGGGCGATATTTCCCATCAGGTAAAAGAAAGGCGCACAAATATGAGGACTCTTCATCAAGAGGAATTTGGAAGTATCCATGAACAGCGTCCAGTTTCGCAAACCAGCGAGATTCAGGCAGAATCTGATGCATGAGGTCGGGAACAGATGAGAAGGGATGAACACTTCGCTTTGTAGCTTGATTCAGCTTTCTGTAATCAATCACCATTCTGACATTCCCGTCCAGTTTGGGCACAAAGTGAGCTGGTGCGCACCAATCTGTGCTCTCTGGGCAACGAACCATCATTTTAGCTTGTACCAATTCCTGGCACAGTTTAGAAGCAGGCTGTTCATGGTGTATTGGAATGGATCGGGCAGTTGTAACGTGGTATGGTCTCACATTTTTACGCTCATCGAGCTCTATTTTCATAGGTCCGCCGGTCATGGAACCGGCGGCGTCACCCAAGGATGAAACCATCACGTCGGCTGAGTTAACCAGAAATGTTCGCACCCGTTCTGCATACCCATCAACTTTTTCCTCAATTCTTGCCATCGTTCTCTCAATATCCGCGATTTGGGCGTCCGAGAGCCGTTTCTTTGGTGGGCAAACGAAATCCTTTGACTTGATGTGCCTGTCATGTGTTGGCGGCTTTGTGTCGTTCACACCTACACCCGCTATCATCGCAGTGCACTTGTGAACGGCTGGGAAGTCGCTCGGGAGGATTCCCAAAGATATAAGGTCTTTCTTTCCGATCAATGCATCCACAATGTCCGGAGAGACAATTGCGGAGATCGTGGTGTTAGGACCGGTCTTAGCTTGGCAACTGAAGTCAAACCTTCCAAGATTCCGGAGAGGGGTGCCATTTGCCGCGCTCAAAACAGTCCGAGACGGGACCAGGTGGGTGGTTTGGGGGCATGCCGTTACGGGAATCACTGTAAAGGCTGCTCCGGAATCGGGCAAGGCCTTGAGTGAGAACTTATCATCCCCATCAGCACACCTCACCACAATGAAATCCATTTCAGATGATCTTGAGCGGATGGTGTTGCACTTTGTGGTGGAAGGAGAGAGATTGACTTGCCCACTATGAAAGACTTCAGAAGATTCCCCGCGTCTTTTCTCTCTTGGACGGCCACGGGCTTCAGCAATATCAGTACCCAAAAATGATTGGATTAATGATGGCAATGATGGTGATGATGATGAGAACAATTTCTCCGTGTCCATAAGAAATATCGCGACCTCTGTGTACTTTGAAAAGTATTCGTCTGTGGCTATCGTCTTCTCGGTAAGAATTGACTTTTTATCGGCTTCATATTTTTGTTCGGCTGCGAAATCGTCGTACAAATCCATCATTTCGTTAATTTTCTTCTCCGCCTCGCCCAGGAGTAACCAGAGGCGATCTACATCCGCGCCTGGTCTGATAAGATCATAAATGAGATTGATCTTGGTCGAGATCTGCCATTTCCGGTTAGCCGTAATTTCTTTCAATCCCATCTTGAACACGAACCTTGAACGTGACGTAGTCCAGAGGTGGAGACGGCGTGCTCTCTTTTGGACAAGAAGAGGAATGAAAGATGAGGTATCGGAGGCAGAAGGTGGAACAGAGTGGAGGGGGCGTGGTTCAATGATTACGACTGCGCCATGGAGTATGGGCGTGACCTGAACGAGGACGGAGGACGAAAGATGGACACGTGTCGTAAAGATGAGAACAAGTGAGTATGTGTATTTGTTCAGCTGAGCATAGATATAGATCCGGATCAGACAATACTACACTTACGAACCATCAAATGTTCCAAAGATTACAAGCAATGGCTTGACATGGAAATGGCTTCCAAAGAGTCCTTTCAAACGAATCAATGGGGATCAATCAATTCCAGCACTCGAAACTTCGACAATTTGGAACAAACTTGAGAGTTTCTCCCCTTTGGAAGAGACTTGGATCGACATGAAGGCAAACTTCCGTAGTGATGAATCGTCACTTGCGGCATTTCCAAACGACTGATTCTGGCAATTGAAAAATCAATCGCCATTTCGTGTATTTCGCCTCTTTTTGCGTTTCGCTCGATTATCATTGGACATGATTCGATTGCCAAAACTGACCATTTCGTAAGAAGAACTGACAAGACAGCTCAATTTGAGACCCTTTCATCTCATAGCCATCATCTGGACTTATACAATTTCCCCGTTCTACACAACAGAATCGAAGTCTTCTGGAGTCCACCTTGATAATATACGGACGTCAAGATAGTTTCTCCATCTTCTCATCTTGAAAGGAAACAACGCCACCGACATAGCAGCAGCAAGCAACCTTAGCCATCACCTTGGAACCTGTCGATTTGACGTAAACAACAGAAAATCCATTTGTATCCAACGGCAAACATCCTTTTGCACTCAGAGAATACAAAAAAAGAAGACCACCCGAGCCAAAGAAAGCTATGAAATCAAGACGCTTTTTCGGATCGGAAAAAGAGCACAACTTCAAAGGCCCAAATGGAAAAAATCGTATCCATATCGAGTTTCAATGACATGTTACAACAATGCTCTCTGGAGATCGTGACACTCTCTTCGAACTACAACGCCCATGCAATGCATGCATTTGCTCGTAAGTACAGCTTGAGGCCGGAGACGTGAGTTTCCTGAGCACCATTTCTTAGCAAGAAGGGATGTTGATGTACGTGGAACCTTTTGCGCTCCGACCGTTTTACCACAGAAAGCTTTGGTAGCAATTCCATTGGATACAACGAAAAAAACGCATTCTCTGCAGAGCAATTCATCACGAACAAAGATAGATGTGCCAATTATAAGCAAAGAAACATGGTCGCGATTGCTTTGGTATTTCTCGATCTTTTTGCGAGGATTTGTGCCAACAGAGCATTCAAATCTTACTCACTCCGACAGAAAATATTTCAAAGACTGTCTGATTCAACGAGTGAAATCGAGGGAACAAAAGTTGTCCATTCTGCAACCACGATTGATTAAGACAGATGAGCTTGCTCCAAAAAAGGACAACTCACCCAAGCAAAGGCGGGACAAAACGGTCCCGCTTCAACTTTGGCAGAAGACTCGTGTGTCAGCTCCACATCAAAGTTCAACGCCGTTTTTTGGCCCCTTCTCTCATTAGTGAGAATATCGAATATTTTTTGACACCCTCCGCCAAACTTTTGGGCCCTTGGGGAGGTAGTGCTCCTCTTTCATCAGATGTGGCAGATGAAATTTGGGGGTCCTTGACAAAGCTCAAGATACCACAAGTACCCGCCAGCCTCGTGACTCAAGATTCTTTTTTTGATTCAAAGCAATGAGAGAAAGGCACAGGATGATTATATCACGGTATGCGCATAAAGCCAGTACGGAATAAAACCGTCGCAATTGGAGTCGATGGCACCACTCTCCGAGCACGTGGTGTCAGTTGCATATTGCCTGAAGGCGGATCATATCCAATGTCTTGGAACATAATTGCCTTGTCAAATTCACAAGCTGGTTCTCGTTTCCAGAGAACTTGATCGGCACACCTTGATCATCATACTACTTGCTTGAGAGAACCAATCATGTACAGTTGTACACAAGTCAATGAAATAATTTCCTCCATGAAGACACATGAGAACCGGGTGTGGATCACGGAAGATTAATGGAAAAAGAGCCTTGGTTCCAACATCACATCTATGGCAAACGAAGACACAGAGAGCCAACGAGAAGATCGAAAGAGAGAGAGCAAGTCTCTTCCCGGAAACATGTCAATATCAGACAATCTCACAAAAGGAAACTAGTTCTGCCACAGATAAGACCAATTCTTGATTAGCAACGAAAGAACCGAGCACCTTGATCGAGTCACAGAACTGTGAAGGGAAGAAACAAAGAGTTATTGCACACCAACTAGGGTACGTTGCTTTTGAGGATCCAAGGAGGAGAAATGACTGACAATTTTGCCATACACAAATGACTAATGGATTTCGTATGTGCAAAGGTATAATTGAAAGTCTCAAATGAAACGAAAACTACCTATCTCTCGTTTCTTTCTTCTTCGTGAAAGGGGAGAAAAAAATCTTCATTTCTCAGAATTTTCTGTCACGACATTGTCACACTCGAGTGAGTGGACCAGAAAAATGATCTTATGCACTTTATGACTTCTGAGCTTATTCTCTGACAAAGCTTGTCGACACGTCACACCTCCTTCTCCTCGTTTTTCTCCAAGCATTCAATTCAATCCTCTTCTTCACTTCTCGTGTACCTAATAAGTAATGGTGTTTAGCATAAAAGCAAACTCTCTTTTGGAGTCCCTCAAGGCACGAATGGAACAGGGGTGTTGTTGGTTTGTCGTTCCCTGGCTGACGATTGTTATTTTACTGCATTGCAGATAACACAACGCCGCGATGACACACTCCATTTGGAAACTGTACTCTCCGGCTGAATGCTCGTGAACAGAAACCTCCCAGGGACAAGGGCCACAAAACAAAATCAAATTTGTATCCGATGATCTTCTTCGTGAGACACTAGAATCCACCTTTTTCCATGAGACAGACGCGCTCAAACCACAGCAAGGTCATTGGCGAGATTACGCCTGATCCACCATCCCCAAGCATGACACACGCTCATATTGCCTCATTTGATCACCATGTTCCCAACAAGATGAGTCGTCCACAGAAAAGAGATGGGGAAACTCTCTTTTTCCTGAGCCGACATTTTTGTTCGAAGAAGGATTCATTAAGACAGGATTGTTAGCTCGGTTTTCCCCTAGAGGGATTTGACATCACGGACAAGGGAAATGCAGGCTTGCGCCGCTAACAATAACACCAATTACTTGAGCACGATATACACCATATGATCAACTAAGCCCCACAACAACTGAAATTGAACACCCTACAAGAACAGGCTGCTCTTCTTGCGAGATCCGAGACTATTAGCTCTATTAACTTTGAGCACTGAATAAATTGCCCGAGGGAGGAAAAAGCTACTAGGCTCTTGGACGACATAAATTTCGCCCATTGTCTCAGTTAATCCTTCAAATGTGAAAGGTAAATATCGCTGAACGTAATGCGTACACGGACGGATATTCGAGGTCTCATTTTCAAGACGATTGATTTCGAAATGAGGGATGGAACGAGGAATAAGCTCGACCTTTCCGAGAAATAGGGCAAAACGCTTCATTAGCTTTTGAGAGTGAGAAAGCTTCACGTGCCAACAACTACAACTGATTTCATTGCCTCCTCAGCCAAAATTTAATTGCCACTAGAGACATGAACATAAAACACAAAATCTAATTTACTATTGCATAAACAAATTAAGAGGTTCCATCCATCTTTTCGATTACCAGAAGTCCCAGAGAGCCATGGGTAATTTAGGGTTGTTCGTCAACAAATCACGCCACAGGTCAAAGAAGTGCAATCAGATTGCATTCCTGGCATTGAAGAGTCGAGTGTTTCGCAAAAAATGAGGAGCTCATCTATTTGACCCCTCTCTCTTGGTACATCTCTTTCAAAACACATTTAATGCACTATTTGCATCCAGATATTTATGAGGAGAGCATGAATTTTATCGGAAACCTCCGTCAAATGTCCGTCCATTCAATTATTGGAATTTTGCCCTGGCCAAGAAAGAAAGCTCAGTCTGGCATTTAACTGAGGAATATAACGACGTTCCGTTCTCGGAACAGTTGTTCATCAAAATATTGAGAGCTCCCTTCAATTCAAGTCCCTATTTCATGGTTCACCTCTTCCTCAGGCAAAGAGATTTTGAAAGGAAACCAGTGTGTGGCTTCTCCGACAAATCTTGACTCTATTTTCCCCTTTTTTTCTCGCTCTCAAATAAGCGCTCAATTTGGGGAGGGGAAATATTAGAGAATGAAAGAACCACTCTGGAAGACCTCTTTGCGAATTAACGATCGTCCACTTCACAACGTGAAAAGAATATTAATGAATCTTGATGAAAATTGATTTGAACCCAAAATCTTGGGAAACTTGGGGAAAAATTGATTAATGGACAAGCTTTACGTCAAAGTTTCGTTATTGACAATCAAATGACTTCAAAGGCCCTTTTCTCTACGTTAGCGATAAAAGCACACAATACTTGACTATTTGAGAGGTTGCGTGAAATAATTTCGTAAGTTACGCGAAAACAGTCGTTGCTCAAAGCATAATTTAAGGTATCTACACGGTGCGCCACTTAAAATCGGACAGAGGTTCGATAAAGGCCAAGCTAGCAATGCCAATTTCAATTTTAGCGTGAAGACCCCCAAATCCAGCTCATGGGCCAATCACTTGTTATTATTTTGAGGGGATTTGGAGACTTCTACTGTTTTAGCAAGAAAAAAGGCACCCAAGAAAGATGCTCGTAAAAAGATTGGTTATCCAGGGCTTGTCTACGAGGACCATTGTGTCAAGGCTTATTCAGATCTTAATCCAAGAACTTTACTTCTTAGGCCATGCTGGAAAGAAGGTGAGGTGTAAAGGCTTAAATTTTTTGGCTTCCTTGGCTGCCGCCTTTTAAGCTGCATGGACTAAAATTCCAGCAGAGCAGGTGCAGATCATTTGCTCATGTGCAGAGAGGAGATCCAAGACCGTGGTTAAAAGCAAGGGCCTCTGTGTCGAATAACTTAGTAATAGATCTGTTAAATAAAGTTGCAATCAACATTTTTTTGTAACAAGGGATTTTTGATTCGACGGCTCAGTTCCCTCAAATTATCAATTATTTATGTCCGATTTTAAGTGGTGCACCCTGTACTCTCAACTCTAATGAAAGGGGTTTCACACAAAATAAGAGACAGCCACTTTCGTGTCAATAATCTTTTCAGGCTGTCTGAAAGCTTATTAAGTCTTAGATCAAAAGCCTACCTCATTCATCAGTCCATGGTTTCCGTCAGGAGTGACACTTGGAGGAGGCATGCCGTTCATGGCAGCAACGCTGAACTGCGCGGCCATCAAGGCTGTCAGCTGGTTATTCGGAAGACCTCCGATTTGATCGGGGTGATGTGGAGGCATCCCATTCATGGACAAGCCACTGAAATGGGGAGGCAACATGTGCGGCGGCAAGCCGTGATGATTAGGATCCCCTCCATCCATGGGCATCTGCCAAAAAGAAGAAACAGCTTTCATATTGAAACAGTTCACTCTGAATTCATGAATGTTGATCTAACTTACATGGCCAGGGAAACCTCCAGGTTGCTCGTGGGGGTGGCTACTATTGCTCATGGGTGGATGGTGCAGGTTTTCGAGCTCTTTGTGGTTAGGCATCGGTTTGTGGTCCGATTGTTCTTCATGCGGAGATTCTTCGCGACCACGAGCCGATAAGCTATAGAATTTAACGAATATCTTTTATGCAAAAGGTCGACTACTGCGATTTTGAGAAACCCTTACCCGAAGCCGTTTTCTGTGGACTCGCCTGAGCCATTGGTCATGTACCCATTCATCATTCGCACGTCTTCGGGTCCCTTTTCGCTCTCAGACTAGAAATTGGAAGAACACACGTCAATGAATCTATGAAAGAAATGAACTTTTCTCATCAAGTTCAACGCTTACGTAAGTCATTTGCAGTCTCTCCAAAGCTTTTTCAATGCCTCCGATAGCTCCATCCTCGGAGCGATTCATAGGGTTCTCGTTGTTGTCGTTGGATCCGACAACTGGCCCAGAGGTCGCTGGTTCGACGCCTGTCACGCGTTTCTTTGAGGCGAGAACAACGTCAGCAAAAGGTTCGGGCATCATTCGTCCAGATGCGGGCCCGACTTCGGGATGAGGGGCGGGCAGAGTGTCCCCATTGGGCGTGATACTGTGATTGTTGGGCGGAGGAAGAGCACTGGGGGGAGCATTGGAAGACTGTCCATTGGTATTGGAGGAGGGCGCGACATTAGCCGCAGCAACGGCAGCAAAATTGGCATTTCGTCGAGGCATGTTGGCATCTGAAAACGAACATGAAACGTCTCTTAGAGATGGTGGGAGAGGTAGGTCACGGTCACGGTTTTAAGAACCTAAACTCAATCAGGAAAAAATAACCAAGGACTAGTTGGGGATGAGTTAGCAAATGTATGGATAAAGAGAAAAAAAACTGAACACTTGCATTACTTATTTTGGTAGGTAACCGTGCCAAAGAAGGCCAGGCAATAAACTAAACCCTCTCCTGCATTTTGCAAGACGGTCTAGGGAAGGACTGCAAGGCGATTCGAAAAAAATAGACCAAAAAAACTATAGCTATAACTCAAAAATACTTTGTCGAACAAAGTATGTGTGGGTCTTGCATAGAGTTTTTCTTAAGACATAAATTCTAATTCAACATAGCATTGATAGGAGCCAAAATTCCGGAGGACAAAAAAAGTCGCAGATACAAACGCTCTAACTTAAAAGAAAACGAGAAATCCGTTGTTAGCGAAAAGTTGAATTGACGGGATTTTTTGCAAAACCCTTTGTTTGTGCGGGCACTGTGCTTAATATATGTATGCCAATCCATGAAAACAGCCCTAATCAAGAGGAAACAACTTCCAAGTATTTGGGATCAAATTAAAAATTGGGATCTTAGTTGTTGATGATCGTGCCAACAAAAGGGTTAGGTAACGCCAAAATAACTTGAGATGTCCTAAAATCAAAACATTTGAGCATTAGAGATAAATGAAGAAAGGTAGGGCTAAGTTGAGCCTCTCTAGTTGTGGGCCTTAAGGTAATGTTTTATGCCCAGTTCATTGGACACTGGCACTGGTTCACAACGATGTAGAAGAGCAACCGAAGAAAGATGGATCAAATACGAAAGCCAATTCATTTGCATTCTTACTCGAGTTTGCGGTCCAAACACTGTTCGTGGTACTGTTCTTGATCTGGGCGTCCCTATTCCAGACTTTGCTGTCCATGGTCACACGGGCATCGCCATTAGGGCCATCATTGTTGACACCATTCCACGCAACTTGAGCCGAACTTGAGATCTGCGGAAGAAAAACAAATTTGCGTCATTGTTTCAGGCCTTTCCAATCACAATGCACTATCCTAGGGGTAGGCACCCGGTGGGCCGCAGCTCACATGTGGGCCCAGAATCTATGGGGAAAGTCCAAAATAGTGTGACCGCGAGACATCCTTAGTACAGTTCTCGTGGGCCAAAAGCTCTTTGATCGTTAATTTGTGGGCCCTTGAACCTACCAACGTCAGCTTGGTCGGCCCCAAACAACATGTAAACAAATTTGGTGGGCTTTGGCCCAAAGTGGTTGCCTACCTCTGCATTATACCATTTGTCACGGGTCAAAGTGGATTTGAATCTTAACTGGCGTTGGCTTAATGCGGGAATCTATGAAAACACACAAAATACGCCTGCTAAAGAGTGACCTAACAAGTAATAGAGAGGTGAGCCCGGTTAAACACCAGCATCCGGATTACATTCCAATGGATGAGTGTAATCAGACGAATTCAGATGGATTCTGGGGCCAACCTAGTTCGCATTCTTCGTTTCGACAATCAATCGAAACAAGACCTTTTCCCTCCTGTCGTAAACTTAAAACTATGAAATGCCCTAGCCTAGTCCTGACCCATCCCTAGCCAGTTTGGCCCCCAAATCCCCAACTGAATTCGTCCAACTACACTCATCCATTGCCATTGGCAACAAAGTGAGCCCGAAGAGAAATCATTGATCATACATTGCGCGAAAGTAAAAAAAATTGCCTAAGATCCATCATTTACGGGTGTCCATGGTTGCAGATTTTTTCTTGAAATGGTTTGAAGTTCAAAAAAGAAGTTGATTGGCCATTTGCTGATTGAGGCTATATTTCTTCGTTGGTGTTCGTTCCATTTGCCGTTTCTTTTTTGTTCTTATGGAATGAAAGTATTCAAAATTAAGATCGAAAAACGGCTGATTTCGAAGACCAAAATGCCGCTTTATACAAGGAGGAAAAAAAAAAAAATTTTCACCTAAGCGACTTCTTTCGACGTTTCAGGCCCCATCAAATGTGGGGCTGACATGGCTTTGTTGGTTTGCCAGACATTCGCAACCTCTGACTCATGTATTTAGGTCCTATGGCGTTTAACCCGGAATCCATCAACGTTTAGGCTAGGATCGAGTCAACTTGATCTAATTTAACCAACTGATCATCAACTTTAGACGCCTCAAACTTATCCGATCCGTTTTCATGGCCTCTACTCAAGTAACCCGCCCATTTTCACAGGCGATTCTAACCCAAGAATCGCGTATGAAGATTACTAATCTATCCTTGGCTCTCTTAACCCGCGTAGGCCATGATCATTAAGGATAGTACTTTGAGCGTTATTCCTAGGAATTCAGATTACCATGCACGCGGTGTAACGATAGTCTTTAGTAGGAAAGGTTTTGTTAGAATAAGTTTGAATAGGTTGACAATCCGAGTTCTTAGGAATAACGGCCCTAGGATAGTCAGGTCGTACTTCCAACAAGGCCAGAAGGATCGCTAGATCGTCATCTCCCGCGGTTCACCGCCTACCATAGTTTGGAGGGGCTGTCCCCTCGTTGTTGGTTCCCTTCGGAGTCAGTCGTGGTCGTCGGTGAGATACTCTTGATCAGTCCGTCGATGGATGGATGAATCAAGGGTTGGATGGGTCAGTTGGACCCGCGCGAGTTTGGGCAACCGGCAATGGACCGGTCAACGCGGAACACGGAATCCACGGGTATCCAATCGGGGCGGTTCGATTCAGCACTCACTCACTCACTCACTCGTTGACCAGCACCGGAATCACGGTTCAAAATCGACGGCCAACCAAGATGGCCCTGAAGACACACACAGAAACACGGAGAGAAAGAGAGAGATGTTCAGTGAGAGCTCGGAAACAAGAACGAACGAACGAACGAACGGCAAGAAGGAAAAAAACGGCGACGGCGACAACAAAGGAGAACCAGGAGGAACGGGAGGAGGTGTAGCCAGCAGCCACTCGCATGCACAACGACGGGCTAACGAAATACGGGGCTGACGGCACCAACGAGAACGGAGGGACGCACTAGCTTTTTAAATAGAGGGCGGCCCGACACGACACCGGAACCAAGCGCAGGGAGCCCAAAAAATAGATGTGACATGATGAAAATTCGGCAGTTGGATTGGTTGGGTAGAGGTTTGATTAAATAGGTTTATTCTATTGGTTGTAGAGGGTTGCTTAGAGGTTGAACGTAAATTTTAACGCTCTGGCTGCGCTCTAAACAAGGGCATCCCAATTACTCGGTGTATTTTTTGTGCAAAAAATAAACCATTGATGAGATCGACACCGCAGTAGAAGTAAAAGTGGAACGTGTGCTTAAATTGTCTTATTCAGGTGTACCAGGATAACGTCTGATGGAAATATTTAGCGCTTTTTGGACTTCTTTTTTCTCTTTACTTTCGCTAAACGCTTGGAAAGCTCGAAAAGAATAAAATTGATCGCCCACTTCAGTAGCAAAAACATGTATTTACCAGAAGAAAACCATAAAACATGTTGATTCTTTACGCTAAGAGCCCAGTGACAAATTCATGTATAAGTTTAAGATTTCAAAGCGTGAGGTTTATTTAAGAACAAAGATAAGAACAATTTAAAATACAAAAAGATCACAAGGGCACCATTAAAAACCTTACGAAACCAAGTCTAAGTTTTGATCCATTTCCAGACATTTCAAACTGACCAAGTATCAACACAATTACTCCACGATACATATCACTTCTTGCACAATTTTTCCACCAATATGGAAGAAAATTATTTTCCCACCATGCAGCATGCATCTAAAGTACGCTCGTCACGCTGAGGTCCCAAAAAATCGGATGGGCCGTCGTCGTCGTTCCCCTTCCATGATCATTCTACTTCCTTGCGGCCCTCAGTCCCTCGGTTCCGAGTGCCGACGACGGCCCGAACTCGAGAATCCTCAAGACAAAGAGGGGTCGAGCTGGGCCGTGGGACTCGGGCTGTTTCGGTGAACCGGCGTTTTTGGCCGAGAAAAACAACACAAAACCGGCAACAAATTCCAGATCTAGCCTCTCCTCACAGATCTGTTGGGGTCGAGCAAAGTCAGGATGTCCGTGTGTGTTCGGCCTGCCAGCCTGATTCTGCAGGAAGGCAGGCTGAAAAGTACGGGGATTTAGACATGGGACGTCCAGCATCCCTTTGATTCATAGATCCGTTGCCCAGCAGTTAGGTGGAACGGAGAGGGATGCGTATCAATACTGTGAAAATCTTGGCCACTTAACACCTGATTGAAAGGAAAAGATAACTTGAAAAAATATGACAAGGGCGGAAAAATCCCGCTGGCGTTGTCAGTTTGTTTGACTGCGCCGATTTCAAGGGAAATTTGAGCCATCACACATCGGCTCTTGAAAGTCTTCGTTGTACGAGGGTACCCTCTGTTCTGGCTTCCCGAGGTTCAAATTACGGAAAGCATCGGGTCTTGATCGTAAATCAACTCAAACGTTCACAGTCTACAGAATTGGATTCATTATCTTGTTTAAACTGAAGATGATGTTAAAAACATCGAAAACGGGGATAGTCAAAAATAAGGCTTTTGAAGGATAACATGGTCAATTCTCGGATTGCTATGACCAGTTAAGATTTTATGTGTTCCAACGTTGTTAGTAGGCATGCTTTACAACTTTTTCATGCTTTTCAAAATTCCTTTTCCGAGGCACAGACTCCTGACCATTTTTTTTTTTTTGCAGACAAAGGCATAAAATATAAAAATTGAAATTGGAGCATGTTTTCATGTTGCTGCAACTTTAATTCTTTGGCAACAAACCCACTGCATTTGGTTGTTCCCATCCTTGAACAAATTTTTTGGTGATGATAAATATGCATTATTTCGTCATTTTACTTCTTCCAATTTGACGCAAAGAGTTCAATTTTTTGAGTTAACGTACAAAACACGGCTCTCGCCAACCGTAAGGAATCTTACCGGCGTTCAAAAAGGTGGAACAATTTTAGGCCGCATGTTAACGCACTTAATTCAAAAGCGAGAGTATAACAAGATCACGTCGAATTAGCATTCGTTGAAAACATACTCTCCTCAGCTGCTGCGTTTTAAACACAGGAGTTGTCACAAGTATTTACTCGAGGACGGTTAATCTGACTTCATTTTAACAAACTCTCACTTTTGAATTAGGTGCGTTAACATGCAGCCTAAATTAAGTTGTGACTTTTGGCCATTTGATGCAAATTTAGCAACTTTTGGTCATTTGATACAAATTTAGCAACTTTTGGCCATTTGATACAAATTTAGCAACTTTTGGCCAATTGATACAAATTTAGCAACTTTTGACCATTTGATACAAATTTAGCAACTTTTGGCCATTTGATACAAATTTAGCAACTTTTGGCCATTTGATACAAATTTAGCAACTTTTGGCCATTTGATACAAATTTAGCAACTTTTGGCCATTTGATACAAATTTAGCAACTATTGGCCATTTGATACAAATTTAGCAACTTTTGGCTTTTTTGTTAGGATCACCTAAATTTCACAAAAAATGATCGAAAATTTGCTTTACATACACTTTTATTGCACCTTTTTTAATTCATTTTTTAAATCCTAGAATGATACTTGTGCAAAGCACAACTAACCACGGTTAAAGAAAAGACAAAATTTCGTCGAGTGCAACTTCCATCGAATCGCGTGCAACTTTTAACATAAAAAAGCAATAAAATATTTGGTCGGATAACTTGTTCGAATTTGCCGCTCTAAGGCAACCTTGAACATAAGATTGGTCAGGAATGGTTAACACAAAACGATCTAATTTTCGTTTAAGACTTGACAATGGATCATCTGTTGTGTAGAATCGTCGGAAAGAACTTTGAAACAAATTGCACAACATCGGCCCTTTGTTTAACTCGAAGCTAATACACCTCTGTTTAATATCATAATATTGCGAAATTATTGCTGTTGAGACAGACAAACACATCATCTTTTCTGTTCACATCCCTCCCGGTGCAAATGAGTATTTGCACCTTGCACCTGAGATTGTAAATCTCAAATGTGATTTAAGAACCAGAAAACCTTCTTACTAGATGCAAGTCGAAAACAATTTTCTTTCGCGGGGACTTTAATATCGACTTTTCGAAAGATACGTTTCGAACCAATTTATTCAATGATCTTATGATGAATCTAGAATAAGTACCAGCCGTAAGCAAACAAACCAACATAACTTCATGGTCTAGTACTTCTATAGATAATATTTTTACAAATTGGAAAATGAATGTGAAGTGAGGTATTTTCGTCTGTCATGTTAGCGACCATTTTGCACCATTTATTGCGATTAGAAATGACAAAAATGATGCATTTACAAAAGACAGTTATCCAAAAAGATCCACGAGCCCTAAAAACCTTGAAATTGCGCACGTTGTTGAAGGAAGTTCATTGGAATAGTTTGGAAAATGATCCCGTGGGGTCTTTCCACAAATTCCAGAACCAGCTTTTGAATGCCTTCCACAAATTTTGTCCAATAGTTAAACATCAGATGAAATCAAGTAAAAGATCCAATCCCTGGAGGTCAACGACCTTCTTAAATCACGTACACAAAAACAAAAATCATTCCGAGAATATTCGAATATATATATTAAACTCAAAAAATCGTCGAAGGCTAAATATTGGCAAAATTACTTTGAATCAAATTAGAGTAACTATACTGTAGTTCTTTATGGAAAGGGACAAAATGCCTGTTGGGTTATAATAGCACAAATAATGAAGCCCCCTCGAAACTGAAAATTGGCAATGCTGTGGTAGAGAATACTCATGATATCGTTAACTCATTTAACAAGTATTTCTCAACCATTGGAAAAGCCTTGTGTGACGAAATATCTTTTGATAGTGAAAATGATTTAGAACAAATCCCTGAAAACAGTGGCTCACGTAAATATTATTTTAAAGTTTTATCTTGGATTATTCAAATCTTGTAAATTTGTCTTTTTTTTTCGTTTAAACCCTTTTGAGTCCCTAAAAATACAAAAAAATACAATAAAATGGAGGAGGATTTTAGTTTTTTTGCAAGTTTCTTATCACCTTCATCGGACTTATGCAAAAAATAAAGGTAATGACTTTTAAAATGCAAAAAATATGATGGTTGTCTTAGAACTTCTTGACTCCCCCTTGTAAAGTATCTTTGATTTGAATGATGAACTTATTGGAAGAACACCGGAAAAATTTGTCGTTTCAATAATGCAAGGTGGTATCATATTTCTGTTGTGAAGGAAAAGTAATGTAAAGACACATAAACTTCAAATAAAAAAAAATCTTTCGCAACATTGAAAAGCTACATGAAATCTTTGGTAATTTGCTTTTTGATATAACTGTCGTGTTTTTCGGCTTTTTGTGGTCAAAAATGGACCATTCAAATCCAAATAACTCAGCTGCTAATGAATGCATTTTTATTCAATTTGAATTCAACAGGTTAATAAATTGTCTTTGATTATAGAATAAATAGTTTATGAAAAAATGTTATGATTGGTAGGTTTTCAGGTATAAAACTTGTTCCCTGAACCTATACAATCAGGGCTGGGGAGTAAGTGTAATTACTAGGGCCCGGAAAAATATTTGCAAAAAAGTGACAAAATATCCAATATATATTTTCTTCAAAAGGCCAAAATATTTGTAAAAAAGACGGATATTTAAGAAATATTTTTTTTAACAAGGCCATTATTTGGTATTTTTGTCTGTGTGCATCGATTTTCCAAATTCGTTTCTGGTGAATCTGATGGATTTGGCCGTTTTTGGAGGCATACCTGAATGTAATTAATTCAAAAATATAATTTTCAATTTGCCTCAATAGATGGCGCAGTTTTTTTCGTGAATGACAATAGTTTTGGTTGTAAATGTCTATAATCTTAGTACAAATGCCATTTTGTAGAGTTTTTTGTATTTTGGATGCATTTTTGCTAAGCCCTATTGAGCATTGGTCATTCATTTTTTTTATTCAATTTTGCTTGAAATATTTTTTCTGACTCAAAAATTTGAGAATATGTTTAATTTTTCCTTTAAACAACTAAAATATTTAAAAAATCGACGAAAAACGGATAAATATTTTTGAAATATTTTATATTTCAAAAAAAATATTTCCAGGCCCTAGTAATTACAATTACGCAATTTCAATAACAATTGCACGTTATTGTAATTGTAATTAATTACATTTTTGGGCCAAGTATTTTGATTTTAGTTAATTTCAGTTTTGGCCATGTAATTAACGAATTTTCAATTACAAATTGCCAAGTACTTTTCAAAATCTTTCTTCCTCAAATTAACCATCAAACCAATTTATCAGGTTTTACTTGCAAAACAATTATTTTTTCATCAATTCCCGGTCAAGGTGATGCCACTGGGGGAAGACCTGGGACTGAACCCATTAAAACTACCATAACTTGGACGTGCGTTAATCAACTACGCTCCAACCATCTTCCTTGGACTTATTATTGGCAATATACCGTGAAAGACACGGAAGAATTGTAATTGACATGTAATTGTCATGTAATTGTGCTTAAAGTCAATTACATTTTTAGATGATGTAATTGTAATTAATTACATTTTTCGACCAAGTAATTGTAATAGTAATTAATTACATTTTTCAAGTAATTGAAGTAATTGACCAAACTGTGAATACAATAAGCGTTTTAAGGTTGTTCCCCATGCAATATTGGGTCCAATCATTGCCAAAACCTCTTTTGGTATTTCGATTCAAACCTAAATAGCCACCTGAAACATCATGAAAAGGTAAATCTTCATTTCAATTTTATACACTGATTCAATATTTGTATTTTTTACACGAGTTTCAAGCCCAGGCTACCTCAAATCTGAATACCTCTCGTGCTTTTCCAAAAAGGTCAGTTTTTGTGTGGCGTTTTGATTGAATTGCTCGAAAATTAGCATCCTTTATCGATTTGTTTAATAATAATCAATTACATTGGAAGTAAAAGGCAAGTGGTTTGTTAGATTCGTTTGATTATGTAAACTGATTAACCGCTGTTTCGAGTAGATTTTTAGGTTTGAATCGAAACACCCCAAAAACATCTTGGAATAATTTGGACTTAAATTTCACTGAGGAACGACTTTACATTTGTCGTTTTTATGAGTTTAGGTCCAGGGAAAAAGTTATGTAGAAAAAACAGTTAATTTTAACTTTCTTTCGTCAACTATTTAACCCATATTAAGAGAACATTTAGTTACCCATTTAATTCAAATTGAATAAAAATACATTCATCAACAGCTGAGTTATTTGGGGTTGAATTTTCTTTGGGTTGGTTGCGGTTTTTTCCTACTACTACAAGGAATGTGATTCCCTGTAAAGATAAATCATAAATGAAATTATTTTAAAAATTAACATTTTTACGAAATTTGGTCCAACAACGAGTTATTGTGGGCATAACTGTACAACCCTTGGATAATGGGTTGATCAGGAATAATATTCCAAAAAAATTCTGACTCTGCTTTAAAAGCTGTTAGAGCAGGGGTAAGCAACCGGTGGGCCGCGGCTGACATGTCGACCCAAGAGTGGTCTTTGACAAGTGGGCCCAAAGCTCTATGCACGTTAATTTGTGGGCCCCTGACAACATGTAATCAAATTTGTGGGCCTTGAACCAAAAGTGCTTGCCAACCCCTGTGTTAGAGGGTCAGGATCACTTTAAATAAGTTTGTTGAACGAAATGTACAATTTTCCGTGCAATTTCTTTTCCAGTAATCTAGCGCTGAGTAAAGATGCTCATGACTAGACCTCGGAAAAAAAGTGATGAAAAGTGCCAAAATAATTAATTTTAAGTTGTCCATTTTTCCCTAAAAAAGTTTGAAAACGTCAAAAAAAGTGAAAAAAAAGTAAAAAAAGTGACGTGTAAAACACCCTTAACAATTGACTTTTGTGGCAAAGAAAAAAAATCCTCATATCAGGCCTTCATAATTGCCCGAAAGTAAAAAAATAGTAATGAAATTTGATTTTATTATCCATTCTTGGCCTAAAAATGGCCAAAAAAGTGAAAATCCGAAAAATGACCAAAAAAAATTTTTTTCTCAAAAAAACGCCAAAAAAAGTGAAAACTTAATTTCACTTAAAAAACTTTTTTTTCCGAGGCCTACTCATGACAAAGATACGTCAACTTGACCCTAGCGACAAGTGGCTTTAACGTGAAGCTTCAAAAAAGCCTAACAAACCAAGAAGCACAAGATAAAAAATGCAGTCAATGGGAGACTTTGACCCAAAAAACATTGAAGCAATAGCTGGAGCACTTCATTTAATGCAATAAAAAAACTGAATTGCGCGTTATTGGCACGATTTACTTAAACTAATCGCAAAATCGAATTTCTTTTTAACTTTTACTTCCTGGATTGATGGTGGCGTCATCAACGGCAAACACTTGAAGCTTCAAATAGGATCAACAACTCAACCAAGTTGACGTGTCTTTGTCATGAGCATCTTTAGCGCTGAACAATGCACTTTCCTTTAATGAATCCTTGATGTATTCTTTAATTGCAATAACAAGTTTTGACACCTCAAATATCAAGTTCAAGACTTTTATGAATGATTCCATTTGACTAAGAAACTCTCGGAAATACAAACTTGTTTAATAAGTGTTTCCAATGATCTCATGAGATCCAAGTGCTATCATAAACCAATAGTTGTTATCCAACTTACTTGCCAACAACGCAAAAATATTGTAACATGATTAAAAAGAGTTACACATATTGCTTATTTCAATGATCGTGAAAACAAACGAAAATGGAGTATGTGATGCTTTGCTGGAGAATCTTCCATTATTTCTTGCTCTTGTAGAATTTCTTGACATTGCAATCCAACCCCGTTCACGTCAATTGTCCGATGAAACCGACCCAAACATCTTAAAGATCGAGATTTTAATGCTGGGAAAACAACGGCTCCTGATTTAACGGTGATAGTTTTTGTTGCTGTCGTTAGGAATACGGCCAATCAATCAGCGTTTCAGCCTTAACAAAAGACCGTGATTTCTATGACCGTGATCTAAGGGCGTCAATAGGATCCAAAGCCTTGTCCACGCCCTCCATATCGTTTATGAAGTCAAAATGACTTTTTAAATTCCCACATTCAACTGAGTTTTGTTGGATTTAACTGTCAAACGCAGCTTTGTTTAGAATTTTTATAGATGACTTAGCTCGTAGGAAAAAATGTAACTACTTTCTTGAATGAAATCTTTGAAACCCCATTTCAATTAATACTTCAATACTCAAAAGAAACTTTCCACTTCATGTTGAAAAAGAAGGATCGTGCAGGAAGCAGGAAGTGAACATTAAAAAACTCTTGTTGAATTGTGAAAACTTGTGTGTTTGTTTCTTTTTCATTTTCCGTCCTGAGTCATTGAAAATCCCACGATTCATTAACAAAAATTTTGGTTCAAATTGATAAAAAATTCCAAAAATTTCCAAATTCCAAAAATTGAAAGTTAAAAAGGTTGCTTGTACAAAAATGCACAACTGTATTTTGTAATCTACAATTTAAGATTTTTTGGGAGAAATTTTGAAAATTGGTAAGAAAAGAACACGATAAAAGAAAAAAGCTTTTTTTGATTTTTTTCGATTTATTCGTATGACAAAACAGATAAACGGGTTAATCCACTTCCAATGGATCAATCGATTCATCAGTTAATCCTAAGAAGCCCTCATGATATAGGCTTGTTTGTTGTGTGTCAGTTAAGGAGTGAGTACATCACTGTTAGTTGGTGTTCTATGATGGAATCTTCCGGCTCCTTGACACTTTTTTTCGTTGCCAATGGGCCATTGGTAATTGTTTGCATTGAAAGACGATTCAACGCTGAATTTTGACTCAAAAGAGTTACGTTTGGAGGTGGCAATCAGTCGGGATCGAAACCTACCCATCTGCATGGCATTTGAGTTTTTCAGACTCTAAAGGTTCAAATTCTTTGGTGGCACTGAAAATTGATGGATGGTTATTTAATGAAAATCTTTATTGCGACATTTTTTATCACATCATTGGACATTGGCTTTTTTATTGAATTACTGTGAATTATATATAGGTTATAGGTGGAGGAGCAAGGTCTGATCTAGATGTCGGCCGCCGTCCAAGGCGTCATGTCCACTATCCATGTATTGCTGCACTCAATCCGTTCCGTGTTCCAGTGCAAAGTCCATATTCGGTCGAGGTCCGCCATCTGTGGTCAAGGAAAAAGGGCTTATCCTTCCGAGAGAAGTCAGGGAGGAGAATCGAACTGACGACTTCTCTCGTGAAAGGAAGGTGCCTTATCCATTTGACCACATCTCCCCCCCTATATTTATTTTCTATTAATATTATATTTCACTATTATTATTCACTTTGGATAATAAGGTTTCGTATGATTTTTATCACCTTTGGGGTCAAAATTGCAAACTTAGGTTATTTTTCCTCAGACCCGTAATGTGCTCGACTTTTTGCAAATGATTACAAATACAATTACATTATCCGAAAATGTAATTGACTTCGGCATGCAGGGGGAGGTTTACGTGATCTTTTCAAAAATCTTATCGCGGGCGGATGAAAGAAGAGAAAAGGCTTGTTCGTCAATGTAAGATTTTGGTCAGTGCAAGGGTTTTCGCGTTTTACAGACCGCCCTTATGACTTAGATGCTACAAAAAATGTCGAATTGCCAATTTGGACATTTTGACTCTCGGTTTTGTAAGAATTTGCAAAATTATTCTATTGATTAAAAAATGTCAAGCACTTAAAAAAGACCTTTGATATTGAAGAGAAACACGTACAAAAAACGGCATTTTGTTTGATACCATGATGGTTTTGGAGCTTTACAATATAAATCAGTGCTTATAACATCACTTACACTTGTACTTACCCAAAAAAGTGGCCTTTTGTTGAGAATTTTCTCGTGCAAGAACGAGCAAATAAAGTGTGCATTTTTTTCCAAAATCCTAACCAAAGGTGTTCAAACTTGCAATCCGACATTTTTCATGGCATCTAATTCGCAAGGGCGGTCTGTAAATTGCGAAAACCCTTAAACTGCCCGAATTCTCACGAGCCACCCACTGTTGCCAAACAAGCCTTTTCTCTTCTTTCATCCGCCCGCGATAAGATATTTGAAGAGATCACTCAAACCTCCCCCTGCATCCCTCAATCAATCACAATTATTCCGTCTCTTTCATCGTTTTGCCTTTTCAAAACAATGAAAAATTAAGAGATCTGCCATTTTTACATAGCAATGCACCAACTGGCAACTTATAATGCCTGAAAGGTTAATATGAAACAGCGATTCACAAAAACCAAAAGCTTATAAACGGGCTTAAATATCAAAAATATTTTACCATCAATCACAAGGCATATTTTTCTTTTTCAGAAAACACGAACTTTGTACATATTTATCAAGTGTAACGATGTTTTAAAACTTTATTTTTGCACCTCATTTGTCTGCTCTTTGTTGTGAAAAGCCCTAAATCCTGACACAAAAATTACAATCAAAAGCTCTTGTTGTTTTAAAGTATTTAAACATCAAAGCTTGGGTGTTTATTGGCACAAAAGCTACTTGTTTGTGGCATGACATTGACCGCAAATTGATGACAAAATTGTTTTGCAAGTAAAAACCGATAAATTAGTTTTATGGTGAATTTGAGGAAGTAAAATTTTGAAAAGTAATTGGGAATTTGTAACTGAAAGTTCGTTAATTACATGGCCAAAAATGTAATTAATTACAATTACTTGGCCCAACAATGTAAATAATAGGATAAACACAGTGAGAAAATAGGTTGTTGATTTTGTGCTCCGTAGTGTTTCGCCGCCTTTTTGTGGTTCTTTCCTGTTCTGCGTTCGATCAAATATTTCGAACG
>JAAGOF010000182.1:218257-270409 GCA_010645155.1 Tigriopus japonicus | reverse complement strand
ACTCCCCATCCCTGCTCTCAAGTGATCAAAATGACACCTCGCGGGGTGAACAAGTGATGATTTTAAGCTGAATGACTAATTATAGAATGAGAAAAAAAAATCGAAAAAAGTGGGAAACCTGTTTGTTCCATTTAAAGCTTTCGGAAGAAAAGTTAGAAAATAAAATTTGAAATCAGGAAACAGGCAGACTAAATTTATAACAATTGTAAATAAATGCATTTAGGTTATCAAGGCAAGCAGTTGCAACGCATGGATTGAGCATTTGCAAACTGTTCTCAACGCTCCGGATTTCATTGGTTCGAATCCCGGGCTTACCGAGTCCTAATGGCCCAAAATATTTTAAAGTGTTTGCACACAGTTCCCTGCTCCATCCCCCTTACTATTAATACTCATTTTTTTTTTGCTGCTGAACGAGATATGCAAAAGGACAAAGCGTCCTTGAAACTTAAGACGAATCAACTTATTCGTTTATGATTACGATGACTATGATTTTTCGTCTTTTTTAGTCTTTTTGGCCTTTATTCTTCTCGTCTGTCGTCGTGAGCACACGTCTTTTGCGTTGCTCATGAATTACGGGCCGGTTTAGACAAAGTGCTGTGTTGTGTTGTGTAGTGGTCGTTTGGATCCAAGGTAAGCCATTTTTGCATATTTATTTGCCTTTCTCTTCTTTCCCTTACTACTTTATTTCTATCTTTAACATTTTTTGTCGCACTCTTTTCGTATTCTCCTCTATTATCAGTTTATTTTTATTTTTTTAATATCTTTTCTTTGTGTGTCTTTTTTTCAGGTTTCCTTTAGTTCCTAAGTTCTATATTGTCGTTTTTAATGTTCTTTTCATACTTACATTCTTAGTTATACTGGCAAATTAATTTGTCTTGATTAGCGATTTTAATCATTCTTTTATCGTTTTTATCCAACATTTTTCTTCCATATTTGAGGATTTGTTCTTCATTGTATGTTATCCTTTGTCTTATCTCTTATTAGTTAGGTGTGAGATTGGTTGTCTGACTCTCTCTTGAGCTAGGTTGGTCGAAACTCTTGTTTTTCTTCTTTCCTAGTGGCCAGAAAGGGTACTATTCCATTAGGCAAGGACACATTAGGCAAGAACCCCTGTACTACAGGACGAATTTCAGAGCAGTGTCTATGACGTCATCAATCCACCTTGCGTTGGATCATCACTAGGGCTGAATATTTTAGGTTTTACGTAAAAACCTAGGTTTTAACCTAAAACGCCTTTTTTGGGCAATTTTTACCTAAAAGTAAGTTTCCAACCCTAAATCAACTTTTTCTCGCCTTTTTTGGGAAATTTTTACCTAAAACTAAGTTTTCAACCTAAAATGTACTTTTTTTCTTATCCTAAAGTCATTTGACAATGTCTTTGCCCTCTTGAAAATTACCCCAGTGTCGTTAAAACAACAAAACAAAAGAAGGAACAAGGTTAGCCACAATGCTTTTCATTCCATCAATATACCGAATTAGTGTTACGAGGTGGTTTCAGGCCGACATTGCCAAAAGTTGTTTGAAATACTGCTAATTAAGGGCGCTCACTGTCATTTTTTGAAGTCATATACCGCCACATTCTGCCTTTCGAGCAAATTTTTTCTCGTTTTCAGTCATTTCATCTCGTCTTTAGGGCGCAAATTTTCGATCTCTTTTTAAGTCGAAAATTTTTGATCTCGTTTTTAGGTCAAAAATTTCCGAACTCGTTTTAAGGTCAAAAAATCCGATCTCCTTTTTTAGGTCGACAATTTTTGATCTGGGTTTTTTGGTCGAATTATTTGCCACTTTCTACCATATTCTGCCACTGAACAAATTTCACTAGCACAAACTGTTCTATACTGCATTTTTCCCCACTGCCAAATAAATTATTTATTGCCTTTGTCTCTGCTCAACTGCTTTTACTCTTGCCTCTTGCCAAGAGTAAACTACTGTAGAACAATACATAAAAGGCAAAATTGGGTCTGAAAAGCCTCTGTAAAAGGTGTAATCTATTCAACCTAAAAAAAACCTAAAACGTAATTTTGGGCAACCTAATTATGTCATAATTTGCCCAAAAAGTGAACCTAAAATATTCAGCCCTAATCATCACTGATCCGTCATTAATTCTAGGTTGAGAGAAGTTCACCATTCATTTGGGAGGAAAAGAGAATTCAGTCAGGGACGCCACTCAAACATGTTATTACAATCTATTCATTTCTTTTCATAAGCAAAGCTCATTACATTGGATTTTGAAAAACGATTTGAAACTTTGAAGTTATTGAAAGATTTACGTGAATCAATAATCTATTATAATATCGTTTCTTTTGCCTATGGCAACCCTGGTTTAGTTTGAGAATTCTCCATGTGGTGTCAGTGTTTGTTCGTTTGGCAGGGTGACCACTCGAACGAGAGGTTCAATGAGAGGGGCAACATTTCTTATCTTCTTTAAAACAGAAATTGTGTTCTTTTTGTCTTCTTTTAACTCAATATTTTAAGCCAGTTTTTGACAGTGGTCTTTGAACTATTTTTGAAGAGGGTTGTTCAATGTTGGATAGAAGTGGTCAATTTGGGTTATGAACCAACCCTAATCAGTTTGGTCACCTTGAGAAACGTGCGACCATTGTGAATTGAGTTTCGAAGAAGATGTCACGCTAAAAACCTTGTGGATTTACCGAACATTCTGGTTATCTTGCCATCTCCAAGTGTCACATTCTAGTGTTTTAGTGCACAAAGAAATCCAGTCGTGCTGATTGACAAAGAAAATTTGGATGGGTCGTGTGTGGCCCTTCAAAGAAAAAGAGAGCTTGACTTCATCCTTCATTCTTTCTTCCAATCAAAGAACATCGTATTCTCCATTGATGAGAACTACTCAAAGTCATTTGCGTCACTTATGTGTTTGTTCAGCGTGCTTTTGAGCATTTCATCTTTCTCTCAGATCATTCAATGGATAGATAGATGGACAAGAAAAGGATTCAGGGAATATTGGTCTTCTCTTGTCACTACTACAAACTTTGGTGTGGTGATTCAACATGAAAATGAATGGGAAAAAGCAATGGAATCATCACCAATTAGACAAGGACAAGCACGTGGAATTGAAGTGGCAACCCTCAGATACAGAGACAGACTACTTTTGGCTGAAGTCCTACAACTTTGAGAAAGATCAATTATGAGAAGACCAGTCAACACAAGACATCAATGGTTAACCAACCACAAGAGAGCGCCTTCATGGCTGGATTGGGCTACATCCACAAAGATGCTAAAATTTGCGGATGATTTGAAGATCATCGGGATTATCTTGCAACCTCAAGACGAGAAATGAGCCCAAAGTGCCTTGAACTCTGCAGAAGATTGGGCCTCAAATGACCTTCAATGTGGATAAGTGTAAGATGATGAGGTTTGGAAAGAGACCAAAAACCACTCCCAAGGATATCCTGAAAGGCCAGGAATTTGAGAGCATAGACATGAAAACAAACCTTAGTATCATATTCAATCAGAACATAAAATTCCGTGAGCACTATGCTGATACCGTCATGCGGGCGAGGGGAATGATGGGGCTCCTGAGACGCACTTTCACCATGAGGGACAAGAAAATTATAAGCATATGTTAGACTTCTACTGGAGTGTAACATGACTTTTACTCTCCTTGAAATGTTATAAAATACTACCATTCACTTGAACACACGTCATTTCTCTGGTTATTTGCCATTGTTAAAATGTTGTTATGTTCCGCCGTTCACTCAAAAACGAATGTTATTAGCAAAATAATCAAAATTTATTGAATCAAAGGCAGTCATCGCATGTCCTAAATTGCCGGTGTCGGCCCTAAGCTGTAGGTCCTTCGACCTTGAAGTGAATCCTTCGTAGAGTCATCCTTGCATTAGGTGACTGTCTTCTCACAGTTAGGTGTGAAATTGTTTGGTTGGCTCCCTCTCTTGGGCTAGGTCAGTCTGGTCAGCTTCTTCACCTAGTTGTTTTTTCCTGTTAATCTTTCTTCACACCCCCTTCTTCTCTCATTACTTTTGTTAGAGTTGGTTGTTAGTTTTTCCTTCCATTTTCATGACGGAGGCTATCTTGAGTCAGGTTAGCGATGAGGCTAGGAAATGTCTGAATTTAGCCTTAGAAGGGAAGGACCCCTCTGTTGTCAAGAAGGCTTTCATTGTTGAGGCTCTGGTTGCTTGGGTTAGTCAGACCAGAAAGCTCGTTGATTCAAAGGTGGCCTCAACTGTAGAAAACTCCACTGAAACAGAGGCAACTGAGGTCGAGTTGGTTGAAGTAGCTCAACCAAAAATTGTCCAGAAAGCTCTAGCTTGTAAGGAAGTCTGTCCTGACCACAAAAGGCAGCCTTGTAGTCCGGATAGAAAAGGTTGTAGCTCTTTTGAACACCCACAGTGGTGTCAAAAATTGTTGAAGTTTGGGCTTTTGAAATACAACAAGAAAGGGTGCTCAAAGGTCGAGTGCCCCTTCTTCCATCCGTACATGTGTCGTAGATCAATGAGTAGTGGGACATGTTTCAATGTGGAGTGTAAACAGGTTCATGTACGAGGTACTCAGAGGAAACCGAGACCAGCAAAATCTGGGTCTCCTAGATATGGTTATAGGTTAGCATCCAATCCCCAACCAATTCCCCAAACATTTTATCCTTTTAGCATCCCCCCTCCCCGTTCTCGTCCTCCTCCTCCCAACTCCTTGTCCCATTTCACTTCCCTCACCTCAAAACCTATTCCTATTTCTACCCTTCTCCCCAACATCCATAACCCGGTTCCTCCTTCCACTTTTTCCTATGGGCAACCTAGGTCCTACTCCAATGTAGTCGCCCCTCCCCCTCCCCAAAAATCCCTTCCTGTAGAGCAAAATTTTGTTAGTAAGCAAGATTTTTTAAGGTTAGACAGGAAGGTCCAAGAACTGATAGACTTGGTCCATCGGAAGACTTTAAGCCCATAAAAGGGCTCTATTTGAACGTGCATTGTCTGATTTCCAAAAAAGACAGCACAAAGGTCAAAGTATTGGAGGAGCTAGCCATTGATAGAGAGATCTCCTTCATTTCTATCACAGAGACTTGGCTTCGTCCAGGAGTTTTAGACGAAGAAGTAGCAATAGCTGGTTTTAGACTAGTTCGATGTGATAGAGTACGCCCTGATAATCCCATTTTCCCACATGGGGGCGTATGTCTATATGTCAGGAAAGACTTACTTCTTAGTCATGTACGAATGTCGAATGGAGAAGTAGAAGTTTTGATTTGTCATATCAAGGCCCTTGATCTTACGGTTGTAACAATGTATCGGCCACCTTCTTGTAGCTCTTCTTCATTTCTGTCAGCTCTCCAATTCATTGGAAAGGAGTTAGATCGAGAGGTTTGTTCTCGACTCTTTGTTGTTGGCGACTTCAATTTTCCGGCTAGCATTGTAGAGTGGGAGGTTAGTCCGGATGGGTACATTCCCATTTCGAAAACGGCATCACCGTCTTTCGAAAAATTAGAAGAGTTTGCGATCTTGCGTAATCTCTCTCAACACGTTGGTGTTGCAACCAGAGCAGAGAGTGTTTTAGACTTGGTTTTTTCCAACGACCCTGATCTGATCCAGTATGTCCATGTTGCCCCATGTAGTCTTTCAGATCATCACATTCTTGAAATAGGGTCGACCATTACTCAAAAGCCGGCGAGCTCTAGAGTTAAACCTGCACAAAAGGTGGGCGTGGCCAAGTTTAAGTTCAAAGATGAACACTGGCCCATTATTGTTGAAAGATTAGGCGAGTTGGACTTGATTTCCATTCTAAAGCAGGAACCATCAATAGATAAAGCTATAAATAAGCTAATTTCACTTTTTGACGAGGTTTGTTTGTCCAGTGGTATTCCAGAAATAGTGGCAAAAGATAGGCCATTGTCTAGAATTCCAAAGGTTAGGAAGAAGTTGTTCAAACGGAGTTGTCAGCTTTCGAATAGACTTCGACGTACTTCAAATCCATTTGTTGTAGCCAGCCTCCAAAGCAAATTGGATGTGGTCCAATCAAAAATTAGGGCCTCCATTGATTCCGATCAGTTAGAGAAGGAAAGTAGAGTTATCCAGGAGGTTAAGACTAATCCAAAGGCGTTTTTCTCGTTTGCGAATACAAAGAGAAAAATGAAGCATCCTGTAGGACCTTTTGAGGTCGGCGGTAAAACCGTCAATGATAGTGAGGTTATGGCCAGTATGCTTGGAGATCAGTTCTCAAGTGTATTTTCAATTCCAAAAAGGGTAGTCAGAGCAGGCCATGACTGTAGCAATGTTTTTGATGAGACTGGCATTGATAGTCAGGATAATCGATTGGAGGATCTGGTAGTCACAGATCAAGATGCTTTTGAGGCCATCAAGAGCTTAAAGCTCTCGAGTTCTCCTGGACCTGATGGTGATGGTGTGACATCTCAGTTTCTGATGAAATGCTCACATATTCTTGCCCCAGAGTTCTCCTACTTGATGCGTTGCATCTTAGATCAGGGCAAGTTTCCCTCCTCTCTAAAAGTAGCTCATGTCGTTCCAATTTTTAAGGGCGGAGATAAGTCACTCCCTAGTAATTATAGGCCCATTTCTCTGACCTCCAGCGTTGCAAAGGTTTTTGAGAAGATTATGAAGTCCAAGCTTGTAGATTATTTGGAAGTCCATGATTTAATTCCTTCTGGACAGCATGGGTTTCGAGCTCATTTTAGTACAGTAACCCATTTGGTTGATCATATTGAGCAAATCATTGAAGGGCTCGAAAGTTATGAGTCAGTTGATGTAGTCTATCTTGACTTTGCCAAGGCCTTCGATAAGGTAGATCATGGTCTTTTGCTCGATCAACTCAAAGAGTTAGGGGTCCAGGGTAAGGTCCTGACTTGGATTGATAGTTTCATAAGCGAAAGGAAGCAAATAGTTAAAGTCGAAGGATCTTTTAGCGGCATGTATGATGTCAAGTCAGGTGTTCCGCAAGGTTCAATTTTAGGTCCACTCTTGTTTATTCTCTTTATTGCTCCTCTCCAGAATTTTAGAACAAAAGCCAGTATTTCTTCATATACTGATGACACAAAATTAGTTTGTGGAAGGAATGGGCAGGACTCGAAATGTTTAGTTGAGGACTTGGAGAAGGTCTACTTTTGGGTTGGCGAGAGTAACATGGCATTGAACGGGATGAAATTCCGCACAATGACGTATGGGGCGTCAAATTAGATGTTCCTCTCAAAGACAATGGAGGTTGTGATATTGAGCAGGTATCGTCCATGAGAGATTTGGGAGTTGTCGTCCAAGATGATGGAAAGTTTGATGAGCATATCCAGTTGAAAGTGGGGAAGGCATTTCAAACGTGCGGCTGGATCTATCGCACTTTCAAGTCCAGAGATAGTATTACAGTGCTAACTCTGTACAAGTCGATTGTTCAGCCGCATCTTGAATATGCATCACCCATTTGGGCTCCAATGAGTTCAGCAGGTTTGCAAAAGGTCGAGCAGGTCCAAAGATGTTTTACTAGGAACATCACAGGAATGAGAGAGCTCTCGTATTGGGAGAGGCTCCAGAAGTTAGGGTTGTACAGTACTCAGAGAAGGTATGAAAGGTATCTGATACTGTATGTTTTCAAAAGCATTCATGGGCTCTGTCCTAACCCAGGATTTGAGATCAGTTGTAGCGAGCGTAGAGGTTTTACGTGCGTTCTGAGAGCACCTCCAAAACCAAGGGAATCTAGGCTAATTCGAACAATGAAGTCCTCCTCTCTTCTTTATCGGGCTCCTTCATTGTTCAATTTGTTGCCTATTTGCCTTCGTCGGGAATATGTAGGAGCTGATCCTCTAACAGCATTTAAGGTAGGATTGGACAAATTCTTAAAAACTATTCCTGACCAACCCACTATACAAGGGTTGGATACATCTGCCAACAGTAACTCATTGGTAGATCAAATTTCATATAAACATTAATTATTGAAACTATAATAATGATTAACTCTCTTTACAGGGAATCCCATTCCTTGTAGCGGTATTGAAAAATCCGCCCCCCCCCAAAAAAAAAAAAAATTATAAAAAATATATATTATATATATATATATATTCGTCGCGAAATTTTTTTTCGTCTAATTTGGATATTATTCGTTTTTTCTCGTCTAATTGACCAAAAGTTTGGATTTTCTTGGATTTCAAGCGCTTGCAGCTGTTTTTTTTTTCAATTTTCCAAGCAAATAAAAACTTCAAAAAAAAAAAAACCAATCCAAAAAGCCAATGTAAAAATTGATTGGCAGGTGCGGTTTTGCACAAACAAAATACAATCCAAACTTATAAATTAACTTGTACTCGTATAGTTGCTCGGCAGACACAGAAAGAAAAAATTACTATTGGGTTGAAAAGGCTATCAGAACAATTATTGGATTTGCAAATCTGATTTTAAGTATAGCTGTACTAAAACGTTCCTTTCAAAAGGCATTTTTAACTCTTGGTTTTTATTTGACATACCGGGCGTGTAAAAAGTCCTGAGACCATTTTGAAATGTAATGTGAAGAGGTTTAGCAAGTTGCTAATTAGATAACATCCACCCCATTGGTTCAGCAATAGTGTCAGCTGTCAAATGAGGTGTTTTTCAAAGTTATCAATCAGCAAGAAGCTGTGATGGATGCCAAAAATGCGGGAGATTGCCACACTTGTGCGCGCAGGCCACAAAACCAAGGACATCATCAACCTCCTCAAAGTCAGCAAAGCCACAGCCTGTAGGGTCAGGAATCACCTGAGTGATGGCCAAGACATCAAGGATCGACCAAGAAGTGGGAGGCCACAAAAATTGTCGCCAGCTGAGGCTAAAAAGGTACTTATCGCCAATCCCAACATGAAAATGTCCGAGTTGGCCAAGAAGAAGAAAGTGTGCAAGAAGACCGTGTCTAATGCTGTCAAAGCTGCTGGTGGAAAGTCTTTGAGACTCTTGGAGCGCCCACTTTTAGCTCAACATCAGCAGGAAGTCCGTCTAGAGCATTGTCAAAGGCTTCTCCGAGATTTGAAGTCATGGTGATCGGATCATTTTTTTCTCTGACGAAAAGACTTTCACAGTTGATCCAGTCATCAATAAGCAAAACGATCGTGTCATTTGCTTTGATAAGACCCCCAGAGGCCAGGGCAGCATCACCAAGACAAAGCATCCTGCGTCAGTGATGATGCTGGGTGTCGTGGCCTCCACAGGGGAAAAAATGCCACCAATTTGGTTTCAAACAGGCTACAGATTGACGGCCATTGACTACTTGGATATCTTGAAGACCAAGGTCCTTCCATAGACCCTCAAGATCACGAAGAAGTCTGGCAAGTCCTCCTACATCTTTCAACAAGATGGTGCACCTGCGCACACTGCCAAAATTGTCCAGGAATGGCAAGCCAACAGCATGGCATTCTGGCCAAAGACTTTCTGGCCACCACAGAGTCCGGATCTGAACCCTCTGGACTATAGTATCTGGTGGCACATTGAAAGTAAAGCATGCAAGACCCGCCACAGCAATATTCAAGCTCTGAAGGACTCCGTCAACAAGGAGTGGAGGAGGATGTGCAAGGACTACGTTAGCAACACGTGCAAGGCCTTCAGAAGGCGTCTGGAGGCTGTCATTGATGCCAATGGGGCTCAAGTTAAAAAATATCTTTAATTTACATGCATTTGTTTCAACCAGCAATAAATATTACCCATGTTCAACTTCATCAAGATCATTCAAGAGCTCATAATGTTAAATTTAAAAAAGGTCTCAGGACTTTTTACACGCCCGGTATGTACTACTGGCTAATTCTTGCTCGTTAGGTACTCCCTTTTTTTAAATTTTCTAGATTTCGCCGTTTTTGACAGTCAGATCAGTTCACACAGATTCGTCCTTATCAATAGGGACATACACAACGTCTATTTTGTGGGATAGGCTTTAAACGTCTTTTTCGTCTGGACGGGCATTTAATTTTTCTTCTTTCTTATAAGATAGGTTCATTCGCCTTTTTTGGGAAATTAATTCATTTTTTTTTCCATTTTGCAAGTATTTTTTTTTCTTTTTTTTCCGTATGTTGCGAACTTTTATTCGTCTTTTTTCGTTTTATCGGTCAATTTTATTCGTCTTTTCTCGTTTAATCGGTCAATTTTATTCGTCTTTTTTCGTTTGATCGGTCAATTTTATTCGTCTTTTTTCTTTTTATCGGTCAATTCTATTCGTCTTTTTTCGTTTAATTTGACAGTTTTATATGTCTTAACTTCTTGGCCCTACTTATTAAGTTAAATAAAATGACAATAAATATCGAACTACGCAACCTAGGATTTTTTCGTTTGAGCGAGAGCAGTAATTAATTACCATGACTAAAAAGGCTCTCATAACTCCCGAATTCGTCCCATATTCGAAAAAAAATCTATATAAATATCTTAAAAGCTAATCATTGTGTGTAGCTGCTTAAAAAGGCTTTTTGACTCGCGACGAATATAAAAAAATTGTTTCCTCATGGTCATTACAGTCACCCTGATCCCTAGAGTCAGCTGACCAAATGTCCTGCTCAAGGTGGCCAGTGTTTTCAAACCTGGGCTTGCGTCGTTTCTACTTCTTAAAATTTCAAGTAAAAAATCTTTCAAACCTAACCGACACTTCAAAAATTTTGCATGACTGGTAAAAGTATTTCTTTTGATCAAAAAAAACTATAGCCCTCGGTACTTTTGTCGATTGAGAGTTTTTGCTAAAAACCCCGGTAAATATCTGGTCACACTGTTAGCTGTAGGATCACTTTGTAAAAGGGAGAGTGAGTGAGTGAAAATAGCGATGCCAGAACCCTGTGTCGGTTGCCACTTTTTAACAAAACTGGCAGCATGGAAAGCTATGAACGTTCCTTGGCACCATTTTGTCTGAAGCAGCAGTTTTAATGACTGTTACTATTCTGGCTGGGGCAAGTGCCTGCACAAATAGGAAGAGCAAGAGAAGGTAGACTGGAGAACAAGAGCGAGGGAAGAGCCTGTGCATTGGAAGAGAAGGTAGGCAGGAGAACAAGAGCGGGGGAAGAGCCTGTGCATTGGATTAGAAAGCTATTTCAAGAGAAAATGATAACTGAAGCGAACCCTGTGACTAAGGCGTTAGTTTAGTTTAGTTTGATGTAGATTAGTTCAGGTAAGTTTTGATAAATCTAAGTGAAATAACCTAAGCTAAGCAATGAGCTTGATATTTTCCCATTAGTTATGATGTTCTCTTCAGTTATGATGTTCTCTTCAGTTATGATGAAGTTAGGATTGACCCAAATTGAAGCTGAAGAGAAATAAAACTGGTTTTGTTCCGATTGTCAACCACCATCCGCCTTGTAAATGTCGTTGACGTTATAAGTTGTTTTGTCCTTTTTAGTGACGATTTGTTCATAAATGTTTTTTAAAGTTGTACTTTGTCTCCCTACGGCAAATTGGTGGTGATTCTGCCCGTTTTATTCAATTATATGATGTATTTTGCGATGTATCAAACATCTCCTCGGTCACAAAAAGGGCGCGATATATGTGATATGGATACAAATTTTGACATCTATGACATAAACAATTAATTGTCCATGAGTTCAAGGTAAAATTGATATCTACTAAACGTCAAACGATGGTTGCAATCTACAACTTCCTCTATTATTAATGTCTATGGATCCCACTCTCGTATTTAGCATAAATTCTTTTACTCCAAAATGTAGACAGAAAAATAGATGAGGGTAACTTGGGGTGGAAATTTGATCGAATTAATATTTTCCATTGGAGGGCGGGGAGACCGTGGCAGTTTTTCAAATATCTTTTGGCAGCGTTGGCTGAAAACAATCCGGCAGCGCTGAAAGATTTCGGTGGCAGGACAAGAAAATCTCAAGGAAGACCGACAGACAGACACTCACACGCACATCGTTGGTTGGTTCACTACGTTGTTGGTGTTGTGACATGTTGTGATTTCGTCTCTCGAAAAGCATCGGGACTTGGCCATCGATCTTTCATTGAAGAGCGATTGATCCGGCGTTGGTCGGTGTTCCAGGAGCCATCATGAGTCATCACCGTGATCGCGATCCGGGTCCGCCTCCTCCACGATGGATTCACTGTCCTCGAAAATCCCACGAGTTGATCGCGGGCAAGTTTCTGGCCTTTAAAACGCCCTGTGATCAACGGTTCGACGCCCAAATCGAGCCCCAATTTCGGTTCCCGCCCGCCATGATCTTCGACTCCATGAAAGGCTACAAAGTACGTCCAAATTTAGAGGCTTTTCCAGGTCGGAAAGACTTCCATTCTCCATCCAGAGGTTGTTTCGGAGCCACGGACCTCGTTTCTTCAAGGAACGATGATGAATGTCCTTCTTTGACTGGATGGAGCACTGCTTTCCTGGATTGGGAGGTTGGCCATGACGAGGATGATTGCCAATCCGATCAAATTGATGGCTTTCTTAGAGAAATGAGACCATTAATTTTTAGAGTCATGGGAATGTCGGGAGGATATGTACTGAAATAGAGCGTAGATTGATGGATCTCGCCCTTTTATGGTCAATCCCTGGCCGCAAAAGGCCGGTTTATTCATACATAGTCTTTGAGAGGAGGGCATTACTTTCTAAACGCCGGGTCTTTTTCTAGCCGATTGATTGAATCCAATGGGAAATCATCATTCTCATCGTCAACCTCCCCAATTCGGTGCTTTTTGAATGAATGCTTGACCGGAATATTTTGTTTGATCGGAAAACCTTCAATTTTAGAAAAAGCTCCGGATTCTAAAGTCATTGTATTTCTTCCCTTTGTTGTCCCTTCAGGTCAAGATTGGTCTGTGGATTGACCTATGCAACACATCTCGTTATTATGACAAGACTTTGGTGGAGAATCTAGGTTGCAGTTATGTGAAACTGCATTGTCGCGGTCACGGAGCCGCGCCCACGCCGGATCAAGTGGCGGCCTTTGTCAGTTTGTGCTCCAAATTCGTACGGCAGAACCCTTTGGAGATAATAGCCGTTCATTGCACGCATGGGTTTAACCGCACCGGATTTCTGATCGCTTCCTATTTGGTCCAAACCGAAGATTGGAGTCCAGAGGCCGCCGTCGAGACCTTTGCTCGAGCGAGGTGAGTTGATTGGCTCTTTATTTCCTGAATCTGATGGGGTTTTGGGTTGATTTTGAACTACCCTACCGATTCAATGTCGGTGGTTTACTATTTTGTCCAAATTTATAAATTGGCAATGAATCAGGAAGTGTCCTAATTTACTCTGAAAAGGGTTCCAGATTTCCTGCATTTTTCTTAGCCATTTTGAACATCAAACTCGCAACAAATACAAAAGCGCAGTTAAAGTTGTAAATGACACTACTGGATTTAAGAATAACTCTTTAAATAAGAATAGTTTTAAAGCGGAATCTCAATAGCACAACTGATATAAACCTTCAAATCTAAAGACGCGAGAAATTCGACACAAAAATGTCTTGAAAGAGGGTAAGTTTATTTAAGGCTTCGAAGATTTCTCTATTTGCCAGAAATGTGCATCCCTTTTGACGAAAAAACACTTAGCTCAAAGCCAGTTACATAGAGTGTTTTAGCCGTCGATCGGAATCATTAAACCCGCCCACTGAAACCCGCCTCTTTTCATTGACAGACCCCCGGGTATCTACAAGGACGATTATCTTCAAGAACTATTTGCTCGATATGGTGATGCCACAGATGCACCGGCTGCTCCACCTCTGCCCGATTGGTGTTTTGCCGAAGATGCCGAAGACGATGTCGACGATGACGGGCACGCTCAAAACGTAAGGATATAGGGAATCAATGACACTAGATTAGTCCAATCACAAAGGTTATATTCTTAGGGTGGAGCGAGTAATTCCAATGGGGCTGGAGACTCATCGGGTTCATCTTCGCGTCGACGGGAATCCAACAAAAAGAACCCCACATTCATGGCGGGTATTTCGAATGTTCATCCGGTTAAACAGCAACCTCTCCTGAGTGAGATTCAAAAGAAGTTCCAATCCCTCTGCAAATGGCGATCGTAAGTCCATCTCGATCACTACGTACCTGTCCATCATTTGTTAATCGTTGGGTATTTTACTTCAATAGCAATGGCTTCCCAGGATCCCAGCCAGTCTCCATGGACCGTAAAAACATACACAATTTGGAAGAAATGCCCTATAAAGTGTCATGGAAAGCCGATGGGACGCGTTACATGATGCTCATTGACGGTCCCAACCGCATCTTCTTTGCGGACCGTGATCATTGCATATTCCAAGTAAGTCTCATCTCAAAGCACCAACTCAGACCCGAATGCTTTCAACAGATCACACATAACCTTCCTTCCTCATTCCAGGTTGAGAACATGAAGTTCTTCCACCGCAAGATCCGCAATAAACACCTCGAAAACACACTGGTAGATGGTGAGATGGTGATCGACCAAGACGGCACCAAATCCATCCCGCGATACCTCGTTTACGATATCGTGACCTTCGAAAACGAGCGCGTGGGTGAAGCCACGTTTTCAGTCAGAGCTCTCTGTATCGACAAGGAGCTCATTAAAGCGCGAGCTCAGTACGCCGAAGAAGGCCTCATCGACAAATCTCAAGAGCCTTTCAGTGTCCGACAAAAGGACTTCTGGCCTCTTCACGACACGCACAAACTCCTGGGTCCGAAGTTCACCAAAGAGAAGCTTGGCCATGAGCCCGATGGACTCATCTTTCAGCCCTCGAAGAAGCCTTATACGGCAGGACGGGACGATGATGTCCTCAAATGGAAACCCAGCACGCATAACTCCGTCGACTTCAAATTGGTGGTCCAAAAGGACTCTCGACCAGGGTAAGGAACGAAAGTTGTCAATGTCATGATGTAGGGAGCGGGTTGGATGAATGGAAGTCACCTACACGAGAAACAATGAACCAAGGAAACAAAGGTAGTTTTAATGCTCTGGTCAAAGCTGAATATAAGAGCATCTCTTGATATTAAAATACTTTTGCACTTGATTCGAACCATAGGTTCACCCAATGATGTCTTTTGGTAAAAGAATAACTCACGATTTAAAGAAATGTCTCCGCTGGCCGATAATTTTCTTATGTTCGGACAAGATCCCTTAAACTACATGAGCTCGTGGGAGCTTTACCCTTAATAAACTTTTAAGCTCGTTTAAAGTGTTAAAATTTTTGCCGCCTTAACTTTGAACATCCGCGCTCTAGAAATGAAATACAATTAGACATCAGATTCATCAATGCGATTCATTTCCTTTGTCTTCTGCAGAATGTTGCCCACCACCATTGGACTGTTGTACGTGGGAGGCTTGAACGTCCCTTTCGGGGAGATGAAAAAGCTCAAGAAGGAAGTCAGAGAACTGAACCATAAAATCATCGAATGTACCTGGGACGCCGAGAAGAAAGAGTGGGTTTTCATGCGCGAGAGAACCGACAAATCATATCCAAACTCGTTCAACACGGCCAAGAGTGAGTAGACATCGACATCATGGCCTCAATTTGTTTCAGGTGTCGTACGATTACCCACATTGTTCGCATTTCTTTCTAGGTGTGGTACGAAGTATTCAAGAGCCGGTGACTGAAGAGTACCTATTGGACTTCATCGAGAATCATGCCTATAGAGAGCCCTTCCACCAGCAACAACAGCAGCATCATCATCATCACCAGCAACAACAACAGAAGCGACCACCTCCGGTTCCGATGGGACCACCCAATCCAAAACGGCCTCGAAATTAACCCGAGCTACATACATACATTGAGCCTATCACTTATATGAAATCCAATGTACATATAAAAGTGAAACAACGTCATGTTATGTGAAAATTAAAAAAAGTACTTCTAAGGTGTCATTTCATTTGAAAGTGTTTCATGTTTAGCAATTGAGTCTCGCGATTCAAAACGTGGAGTGTACACAGTACTAAGAGACCCGGTCTATGTAGTAACTTCTTTCACTTTTTACGCAAGTTTCATCAGTGTTTGGTGTTTCTTTTTCATTTCATTCTAGAGCCATTTATTCTAACTTCAAAAGTTGTGTTCTTGTTATGCACCAAAATTGGATTGGTTTGTCACAAAGGTGTTCAAAAGTCTACAAGTCGGAAAGCTTCCCTTATTCCTTTTTTAAGGTCTGAAATTGGTCGCTCTGATTTGGTTGACGGCCCCTCTTGCATTCTCCTTTTCCCTTTTTTCTCCTTATTCATATGTAGAGGGTGACTAATTTTGAAACTAAAGTTGACATTTTAAACCTGTAATAACTTCAAAATGAGGCAAAAATCTTGATGTTCTTAAAATTTAAGACTGTTTTTTGATACAATAATTAACAACTTGCTGTTAACTGCTGCGAATTTCAAATCACTGGGGATGTACGAGAGGCATGCAAACTTAGCAAAGTGAAGGGCGTATTTTCGGAATTTCTCTATTTTCCATTACTGGAAATGCTATAAATGCCGCTGGAGGGCGTTTTTTTCGTCTTTTAATGGCGCCAGAATATGGTCAAGTTTCACGACTAGCTCACGCTGTGCATACACTTGCAAAGAGACGAAACTTAGCATGATTCAAGAAGTTGTGCAAAATATATTACATGAACTAGTTATAGCAATGTACTAATGGTTTAGCTACATCACATGAGACATTGTGTTACCAATTGATACATTTGCTTGACTTATTATGAGTTTTGTCTCTTTCCAAGCGTATGCAGTGTTAGCTGGTCGCGACGTTTGTCGACGCTCTCGCTCCATGAAACGGCACAACAAAGCAACACATGAATTGCTGTATGGTCGTGACAAGTTGTTATGGAGATATACTTTATCGTTGGTGTACAAAAAGTTAATAGGGAGACAGGTTGTTAAACTTAAAAAACCGCACATTTTCCCACCTTCCAGTAGATAGGGAGCACTTTCAAGTGTCTCGTGTTACTTTTCAGGTTCGAGTTAAATATCGAGCACATGCTAATGACATATTTCAGAGAAAGCAACAATTTCTTTTTTTCTAATTTTTTCCAATGAATCTGCAATTCCTTGGTAAGAAAAATCTAAGTCGGTCAAATACAGCACGATGGCAAAATTGGCAATCCATTGAAATTTGATGTATTGATTGTTCTTTTGAGATCTTGGGAGTCTTCCATGTTTGTGGGAATTTCAGGGCCGGACTGGGATTAGGACATTTGCAATGGATGAGTGTGGTTGGACGAATTCAGCTGGGGATTTGGGGGCCAAACTGGCTAGGGATGGGCCAGAACTAGGCTCGGGCATTTCAGTTTGCTACGTGAGGGAAAGTTCTTGTTTCAATTATTTGTCAATATGAAGATTGCGAATTGGGCTCGAAAATTTTAATTAAGGTTTTTGGAGGCTTTATCTCGGATCGGCTCTCACACATCCTTAGCTATTTTGGCCCCAAAACCTCCAGCTGAATACCCTGATCCATTGGAATATTCCCCCCCAAATAGCAAAAACCTTGGATTTGAATGCAAACTTTGAAGGGGCCTAGAAACTCTTATTATGCCTTATTTTTAAGACGTGGAATATTATTTCAATCATTAAACAACACTAAATAAAACTGAAATCAAGGAAAGTGGCAGAAACATTACTATTCCTGACGCATTTCAATTCATAAAACATGATATCAAAATTGACTTTTTTATCTTTTGTAGTTGTCTTGTTATCAAATTGAGATTGAAATTAGTTCTTTTTTCTTCTCCATTATGTGAGTACTCTTTTAAGTGAATGTCGTCATGAAGTGAACATTTTAGATGAACTAACTTGCTATTCTTGTATTTTTTTGTCCCTCTATTATGTGAAAAATTGACGTTTGTTGATTAAGTAAAAAGTCATTTGGTGTTTGCTTGATGGAAGGTTGACCGAAATATAGTTATAGTGGTCCATAGACCACGGAACTGGTTGAGTCATCTTTGAGTAGCCTAAACCAGGGATCCCAGAAAGGGGCATTTATCCTATTACATAGGTTATCTTTGCCTAAACTTTTCCATTACCAAGATGTATTCAAATCACTTAAGTACATAGATTTGAAATATATTTACAAATTCCCAAGGGTTTTATCAAACCTCAAACAAAACAGAACAATAAAGCACAATCAATCACTCAATGAGTGTTCGTGATGAACTCGTGATAGTCTCTGCATGAATTTCGCAAACCCAAAACAGACAAGCACCCATAAAAATATTCAGCGTGAGAGAATCATCGAGACCATTTTGTGATGATTACATTTTTTGTGCTTTGTGGTGTTAAATGACGCTTTATGATGATGCTTCTCCAAAAATTAAATAGAAAAAGATGATGGCCTTGCCAACCAACAAGTAGAAAGGTCGTCATGCTTCCGGACATTTAAGGAACGAGAAGTCAGGCCATCTTGGTAGAAGTACATCTCAGTTGGTCTTAGCTTGCTTGCCCTCTTGGGACACTGGGAAGCTTTTCTTGCTTGCAGACCCATGAAATTGGATGGTAGAGTGTGCCTAACGGACTGAACAATTTGCTTAACATCTGTCATTTTCAAGAATGTCCATTCAATGGCCCCAGAACACTCCGACCAAGATCAGATTTGATGTCTACGTGGACCCCTCTCGTCATTGGAGCAAATTCAAAGGCAAAACTGATCCTATCACAAGGTCAACTGAGCCCCAAAAATCTTATCAATTTTTCGTTTCCTGGAAACTTTCCTCTTTTTCTTTGTCCCGCATTATGGCGCACCTTTTGTGTATGATTTTCGCTGGTGTTCCTTCTTGGTGGAACCAACCATTGTGCTCTTTTTTCTATATACGGAGCTATGGAACCCCTTGAAATGATGGCAGACGCAAGGAAAGAAATTGAAGAAGACCTTAGGGATGGAGACAAGTGGACTCAATCTTGGAACTGGCAAACTTTTTCTTTAGCCCGCTAGACAGCCAGGCTTTGGTGCGCCAACAACCAGGACAGATTTGGGCTTTGAAAAATATCAACTGATACTTGAGCTCAACTCCAATATCTTTCTTCAATTGTCCTTGAAGACTGGTGTGTCATCAAATTCAGAACCTTTTTGTACACAGGCCAGGTTGTCAAATCATGGATGGAATCAATGTTTTTTTTCTTATCGAAAATATAAAAAAATGAATTGGATTCTAAGGTGGATTTTGATCTTACAAGGTATAATAGGGTCATAAAAGGATGGAGGTTGTGTGTATAAAGTATACGTAATGCAGTTTCAAAACGTCTGCCGAAATGTGGATCCATTGCAGACTGCTCCAAAAAATAGATATCAATAAATTTGCATCCTGGGTGGTTTATCTTGCTTTCCTCGTTAGACTTTTCCATCTTTACTATATATCTATCTAGTCATTCAATTTAAGGTAGTTGGCCAAATTAAATTTTGGGGTACGTCAACCCCGGTTTCCTTTCGTCAATTAAATTAGCTCCATCTAGAAGGCAAAGGTCCCTAAAAACTTTTTCTTTTTTCATTTCTTCCTATCCCTCATCTTTAGGGAGCGGAAAAATAAATTTCAACTAAAATTTGAAATTCCGAAGTAAACTTGAGTTTTGAGCGTTTTTCACTATTTCTTAATTGTAGGCCGTATGTTAACACCACAAAAACTCGAATATACCAAAATCATGTCAGATTAACGTGGCTCAAGTATACTAACAGTTGCTATGTTTGAAGTGCTGCAGAAGAGGGTAGTATATAGACGGTACGGCTGCAAAAAACGGAATTAACTTTGAAGGTTAATATCTCATGTATTATTCAAGATAACAATATTTTTTTTATTTTTATTTGAAAGAGGCAAGTCTTGGCTTTTAATTAAGCTACAGTTAAAGTATGAGCTTTGTTTTGTTTTTGAAATGACAGCAAAAAGATGAAGTGTCAAATGCATTCCAAGAGAGCATGACCATCTTCAGCATAAAAAAACAATGGTCTACGACATCAAGAAGAAGCTGGAGGCTGGGACAGCTTAGAGACGAAGTTGGCAATAGGGGCAGCAATATTTTTGTCATGGACAACTTCCTGACCAACACCAAGAGGATGCCACCATTCTGGTTTGCCAAGGGTCTCAAGGTTGGGGCAAGCAAGTACTTAGAGGTAACGTAAAAGACTGAAAAGCCAAGGTTTGATACCACAGAATCAGACACCAACTGTAGTCTACTCATGGCAACAAAAGAGGGCGAGGGCAAGGCGAGTGAGACAATTTTTCCGTTTTTTTGCTTCTGTTCCGTGATTATAGTCAAAAAGGTCACAAGCAAACCGGTCACAAGTAATTAGGTCACAGTAAAAAGGCCACTAGGAAAAAAGGTCACAGGGTAAAACGGTCACGGTAAAATGGTCACATTAAAAGGGTCACTCTTCAATGGAATGATTGTGTTCCACCCGGAGTGTTATAGAAGCCGATTTTGACAGGCCGATCCTTAAAAAAGAGTACAATTTTGCTTTTAGAAGTAGAATCCGAAGGAGGGACCACCCTCCTTCGGATCTGGGGCGGGTTGGGACCATTGTTTAAAAACAAATAGTGTTGGGAATGGCTTAGTGTTGACCATGATAATGACACATTTACTGGGGAAATATTGTGTTCCACCCGGCCAATACTGGGGCCCCAGGGGACAATCATCAACCACGAAACAAATCAAGGTCCGTGGGGACCCCTGGGCTATCACCATAGCTTCACGTCTGTGAAATGTGTAATGTGACATTTTTACCATGACCGTTTTACCTCATGACGTTTTTACCATGACCGTTTTGCCTCATGACGTTTTTACTATGACCATTTTACCTCATGACGTTTTTACCATGACCATTTTACCTCATGACGTTTTTACCATGACCGTTTTACCTCATGACGTTTTCACCATGACCGTCTTATCTCATGACGTTTTCACCATGACCGTCTTATCTCATGACGTTTTTACCATGACCGTTTTACCTCAGGACGTTTTTACCATGACCGTTTTACCTCATGACGTTTTCACCATGACCGTTTTACCTCATGACGTTTTTACCATGACCGTTTTACCTCGTGACGTTTTTACCATGACTGTTTTGCTGTGACTTTTTTCCTGTGACCTATTTATCGTGACCTATTTACCGTGCGCCCGTACCGTGTGCTTGACGAACGTTTTTGGGCAACTCGGGGTTTTTGAATCATAAATCAGTACATTTAACAAGAAATCAGAAACAATCATAACAAGGCATTCGGCGTTGTTTTTGTATGCAGTTTTTAATGTCAAGTCAACCTGCAGTAATATCGGGATCTCTATCATTCGCGGTCTTTAGTGGGCGGGAAAAAAGTTGAGAAAACTGGCAAAAAAGAGGTTTAAAGTGAACAATTTCAGAAAAAAAAAATTTCTTCTCAATATGCCACTTAAAAGGTCAACTTTTTTGGACTCGGACCTAAAAAAATCGACAAACTTTTTAGGTCAAATTTGAAATGAAAATGAAAATGTGCAATTTCTTGTTCGATGTAGGATTTCTATTAACGCAACCTCCATTTTTAAATATCGTCTGAGTGTTTAAATTAAATGAAATAGTGTCATCTTGCCAATAAGGGTTACGTCGTGTTTCATATTTATGCCTACCGGCAAAGAGCAAATGGATATGGATAAAATTGTGATGCTCTATAGATGGGGGTAAATTCAAGATTTTGTGAATGCCAGAGTTGGGTCAATTACTTGAAAAAATGTTATTAATTTTATAATTTACTTCTTTAAAAATATAATTGACTTCACGCATAGTTACATGCCAATTACATATTCATTTCTTCGACAGAAATGATTATTTACTTGGCCACTCTCAAGCTGAATGTACGTACCATTTAGCAATACCATGGATATCCTTACAGAAGAGGATGCGAAGACAGCTGTTTGTTGTTGTTTTGGAGAGCCCAATGAGGCCCTATGGACTGACCGATAGGCAAGTGTTATGGACTCAATATTCAATATTTCATTAAAATTCAGTGAATAAAGTGTCTAGACATCATTCTAGTTTGTGTATCTGTCTTTTAGAGGTAATCAAATGCACCCCATTTGTGGGTAAATCACGTTCACCACTCATCATCAACCCTATTCAACTTATCCTGAAATACCAATGGTTTCAGATTACAGAGTGGGGCAGAAGTATCCGGACAAAACTTTGAACATAATTTACAGCATCAAGAGCTATTTTCAGCCAATTGTGTATTTAACAAAAAAAAGTTTGGACAACAATTAAGAACATTTTTATTCAATATGGTCACCGTTAGCCTTAATGACGGCGTCCAAGCGGCCGACAAAGGCCGAGCAGGCTTTGGCGACCTCGGCCGTGGAGAAGGAGGCCATGTTCCGCTTCACCAACGACTTCAGAGACGCCAGGCTGTTGTGGGGCATCTTGTTGACCTTCCTCCTCAGCTTGGACCACAACTAGAAGTCGCATGGGTTGAGGTCAGGGCTGTTTGAAGGCCACTCGTCTTTCTTGACCACCACGTCAAATTTGCTGTTCAAAAAGTTCATGGAAACATTGGACACATGACACGGAGCAGAGTCCTGGATCCACATGAATTTGGTTCCTGGTGGGTACGAAGTTGCCAGCCAGGGCCTCATGACCTTCCTTAGAAGCTCCACGTTCCCGGCGGCGTTGAGCCTGAATTTGGGAGGGAAGACATGGGCTGGCATCACCTTCCCGTCGCTGCTGATGAGGCCAAAGACCATAATCTTGGCAGGATTCTTTGTCTTCATGATGGGAGGCACAACGGTTCTGTTCTCGGCAAGCCATCGGTTGTTCTGGGGGTTGTACGTGCCATCCACCGTGAAGATTGACTCATCTGAGAAAAGTCTGACCGTCCTTGGATTAACCTTGCAGATTTTGCGCAACTTCTTGCCCCTCTCAAGCCTGGTGGCCTTCATCTTCTCGGTAAGAAGGTGGCGTCTGCCTCTGACGTAGGAGGTCAAGATCAGGTCCTCCTTGACGGCCCTGGCCACAGTCCTATTGCTCACGGACCGCCTGGCTGCGTGGGCCGATATGGACACAGCTGGGTTGGCCTCGATGGACCTCCTCAGGCCCGCCAAGAACCTGGGGGTCCGCTTTTTTGCCCTGTGTGGGCCGCAGGGGGGGCCTGTCCCCCGGCTAGACTGCAGCCTCTTCACGACCTCGTAGACGGTGGCCCTGGGCAGGAACCACTGTACGTCAGGACGAATTTCAAAAATACACACTGGGTCCGATCATTGTACTAAAATGAAAGGTTTTTGCCACAAATATATTGTTCCGTTGAATTTTCATTGTACTAATCGGACCCAGTGTGTATTTTGAAAGTAATCCTGGCTTGAGCCATCCTTGCCCTGAGGTACTTGGGTTGACTTGATGATGGCTCTGGCGTCGTTGCCGGCCGAGAGCAATTCAGCAATTACTTTACGCTTTTGTTCATGGGGCTTCATATTTCCGGATTTAAACAAAAAAAAATTAACAAAAATTCAAAACCGGTTTTTGGTCGAACCAGAAAAACGCGGGAAATAAAAATATTCTTCTTGCTTCAGGAGATATACGTCATCCAAGTTTTATCTGGATACTTCTGCCCCTCCCCGTATAAGTACCTAACAGCACCACCAAAGAGAAGAATATAGTGCTCCATAAAGATGATCTGTTCTTTACTGCATTCTGCATGAATAATCATTTGGAGGGAATCATCAACAACTCAAATATAAGTTGGCGAAAAAATTGTTCAATCTCGTGTTTCCTCTCAGTTTGGCCTGTCAAAATGTTGATATTTGGCATCTACTGGATTTCAGGCATTTCAGACAATAAAATGATGATTAAAACTGATGATTTTATGGGGAAGAGTGTAGATACTGTAGCTGTGAGTTTCATTGTTAATAACAGGGCTACAGTTTACCAAAAAGACGCCCCATTTTCATGAAACTTGATCAGAGGATAATTGAACCCGTTGTCTAAAGTTGGTATTTTTGTGTTCAAGTTATGCATGGGTTTAATTGCGATCCGTTCTTAGTTTTGTGCGAGACATTGGTCTGAAGTAGGGGTGGGCGAGAAGCCGGTGTCGGTGTTGAGGTGTCGACACCGACACCGGCTTATTCGGATGTCGGTGTCAGTGTCGACACCAGGTCTCCGGTGTCGACATTTCAAGGTTTCGTGAGTTTTTTGAAAAGTTCCGCAAAAACGCCAATTTTGCGATCACACGTAAGGCTTCCAAAACAAAGATTTGAAGAATGACTTCTCCAGCCCAAAAACACTGAGAAACCATTTTGAGCCTGTTAATTTCCACAAGGTCATAAGTTGGGACCAGAAATATATCTTTTAAATATAAAATATTTTTAAGATATTTCTCCGTCTTTCTTTAATTTATTTCAAATATTTTGGCTGCTTCAAGGAAAAAATAAATATAATAATCCCTACAAAAGGGCATTTAAACTGAGATTAGACATTCAGAACCAAAACTACTATCACACACGAAAAAAACTGCGTCATCTATTAAGGCAAATCGAAAAATGTATTGTTAAAACAATTATTTGCAAAGCATGCCTCCAAACCCGGCCAAATGTACCAAATTCAAGAAAAACAAATTTGGAACATCGGTACACACAGACAAAAAACCATATAATGGCGTAGTCAAAAATATATTCCTGGAATATGCAGATTTTTGCAAATATTTAGGGGTTTTGAAAAAAATATGTTTTGGAATTTGATACTATTTTGCAAATATTTTTCCAGGCCCAATTCAAAAGCAGGGCCCAGACAAATATTTGATAAAAGTGGCAAAATATTAAAAACATTTTTCCTTCAAAACTCCAAAATACTTGCTAAAATAGCCATATACTCATAAATATTCATGACCAAGCCATTCTTTGGCGTTTTTGTCGGTGTACGCCAATCTATCAAATACGTGTTTAGCAATTTAAATTTAATGGGTTGCTGTTAGAGGCGCACTTTACACCAAACAGATTTAACCATAGAAAATTTTAACTTCCCCCAAAAGATGCCGCCCTTTTTGCGAATATGATGGTGTTCGGGTTGTGAATGTTTTAGTAATTTTTGATGCAATTTTCGTATAATTGCCTGCTTGCTGACATTTTGGAATCTTAGGTTCAATTTGGATTAACTCTATTGTTTTAACTTCTTTATTTTGTTCATTTTTGTGAAATATTTTTTGACCTAAATAATTAAACAATATTAAATTCTTCCTCGAAATAACCAAATTATTAGAAAAATTGAGAAAAAATTGGGTAAATCCTATCAAAAAGAATTTAATTCCGGACCCTAGTTGTAAGTAACTCTAAACGGGAAAGTTATCACTTACCAGATCCTCACTAATCATTTGGGGTTTGAGAGTTACCAAAAAGAGTGGAACATTTAATGTGATTGATAAAACTTTGGTTGATTTTTAGACTCCAAATTCCTACATGAACTATTGGTTAGGTGTTGTTATTGGTATCGGTGTCGGCGTCGACACCAGCGGTGTCGACACCGCGGTGTCGATGGGAAACTTCGACACCGGTGTCGGTGTCAGTGTCGGTTTCAACCTTTCGGTGTCGGTGTCGGTGTCGAGGTCAAAATTGCCGGTGTCACCCATCCCTAGTCTGAAGTAGCTCAGTTTTGACTAATTCCTGAGAACAGTAAGCATCATTATAAAAAAAATGGCAGGAAAAGGAGCGCTATCTAATGCTGCAACTTTGTTCTGAAGTGATGTTTGCTATCAAACACCTTTTTCTATCGTCTTTCGGCAATTTCGTTCAAATTCAGTGCAGAGCCGCACCGTTTTAAGGGCCTCATTGGGCTTTGCGTCAGCTGAAGTTCGCGTCCTGTGGTGAGAGGTTCCTGGCAATACTGCCGCTACAAGCTGTACTCGTAGCGTTCACCATGAGGGAATGGAATCCTTACTTCCGGTCATCTCCTCGAGGCTCAGGTTGAGGAAATATGCTTTTCATGGTATTGTAACGTTATGAAAATAGATTTACCCTCTATAATTAGTAATGGACAAACTGGCAATTTACAATGGCTGAAAGAGTGTTAAACCAAAACTAAAAGCAGGTTTTTTTTGTTGGGTGGTGGATTTTTTAAGGAATTGGATTCCCTGTAAAGAAAGTTAATCATTAACGTTACTGCATAAAATTAACATTGGTATGATATTTGTTCTAACAACGAGTTACTGAAATGTTGAAATCGTTTCCATGTCTTCAATCACAAGACGTATTTTCCTTTTGGGAACACACAAACGTTTTGTATGAAATATGAGAATTTTAAAAACTTTGTCGGTCCCATGATTGTCTGCTCTTGGTTGTAAAAGGCTTGCCCTTTGATGTCCCAAAACCAATTTCATGATCAGGGCCCTTCTGGCTCAAATATGATTAAAATATTACACCTTAGGTGTGTATTATTGATTGAGGTACTTGTTAAAGGCATCAAAATGAAATCAAAGTGAAATCAAAAAAAAAAAAGAATGGGAAATTCTTTCGTTAGTGTTCCTAAAATTTTGAAATTTGTACTTTGTACTTGAAAGTTCGTCAATTACATGCCCAAAATTGTAATTAAATAGAATTATGGTTACTTGGACCTAAAATGTGCTTAATGACAATTAATCCTATCTCTTGTGAATGTGTATTATTGCCTTGATCCAAAATTGAAATAGTTGTTCGAATTCCATCTCCACAAATGAAAAGAATTGGTCCACGAAACGTGTTGAAATGTAGATGCTATTTTCGGCACTTTAATTAACACTGCGCCCGTACGTCATTTCAATACACCTTTTGAATAGCTGTCTTCATTATGATAATGGTTTTCATCGCCAACTTATATAAAACGCCCATTGACATCGCGCACTCTTATCATCTTCGTTCTAAGGCTTTTTGAAATAAAAGCACATGAAAACTGGTCGTATACCACCACAAAAGATAGCCGTTTTACTCTCAAGTACAAACGAGATACTCCTAGCAGGTTGTCGAGTGAGAGCGAAGCTCTCAAAGTCTGAAATGGAACGCACTGAAGCGGCAAATATAACTCAAAAGTTCCTCTACATGAGAAATAACTCAAGTTCCTCTCTCACAACTTGCTTTTACCCCACACATCTCAAAAGAAGCTGGGAGTTCAGTCTCAAAAAGGGCCATATCGTACGAACATTTTGTCTCCGGTCTCAACTGTTTAAAGTTGCCGCGCTTTTCTTTTATTTCCAGGTTGTCCACAAACCAGACATCAACAGTTTTCTACCGAAACAACCGTACTTGCCCGTAACAAATGAAGTCCATCACGATGGTTTAAGGGGAAGCCCTTGTTGGCTACAATTGGTTCCCAACCTCGACCAACCAACGGAAGGAAGCTCTTAGGGTTCCGTTTCCCGGCCTTCAGGCCATGAATCATGCCTTTTCAATATCAGTTGTTCTTGAGGGTGCTTCCAATATTAGGACGACAAGATTGGGGGCCCTTTGGCACCCTGGCCAAGGATAGGCTACGGATAATATAAAGTCTAGGGACGCTGTGGTGCTCTTCAAACCACGGGGATTCCTTTTCTCCCAATCAATGGAATCAGCCCCAAAACTTGACATTCTTTTCCTCGGAACTCACGGAATAGAACTCATTGGGGACTATTAATTGACCATGACTCCAAAATACGTGCGTGTGGCAACCCTGGGCGTCAGTATGGCAGCAGAAAGAACGGGTAGATGATTGGAAAAAATTCTTGAGCACTCTTTTTCATTCTCATAGCATTCTTTCAGAAGTGGTACGTTGCCTGTCTTAGAAGTGGAAGAAGTAGCGTCTTCTCTATCTATCTTGGAACTGCGCCAGTCACAAGCGTTCTGGTATTAATACCACCACCACCACTACCGCCACCACCACCAGGAGTGGGTGTGTGGTTAGGTGGGCTGTGGTAAGGAGTCCTGAGGCACAAGTTGTGACTACAAAGTGGAGCCCCAAGATAATCATTTTGTTCCCAGCCTTCCTTTCAATGGTCGAGAGACTGACACAAAACGTGGAACACTCAGAACCAACACAGGGACAGAGAATGAGCGGAAGATACGAATGTCCTGGACAACCGAGTACTAGTCCATAGCCAAATTGGCGTCCCATATGCTAGACCAAGGAGACCCAGGTGGGGGTCAATGAATATAACGAAATGAATGCCCGGCCCCAACCAAAAGATAAATAGCGCTAGCTATCCCATTGATGTATAGGAAGAAAGTTTTCTGATGATGATGAGTGGCATATCTTCAAACATGAGAAGGAACAATTGCACAGTGTTCCCTCCACTTCCAAATACGAGGAACAAGGCTGTTGTTGGCAGACCCCCCGAGTACAAGTTGATGTTAAGTAACCTGACCCCGAGGTATTCACCTCGTGTGGGCACGGACCAACTTTTTTGATGGACAGGGATGCATCATCTCCGGAAAGGTGATCTCAGCTTGGGGAAAGGGCTCCAGATAGGATATCAATTGGATAATGGAACAGTTCCTCCATTCTCGTGAGCGTGAGTTTGCCCCAGATCTTTGGGACTAATAATCGACCACCCCAAGATAACACACACACAGTGCATTGTCAACAACGCCAAATTTGGCCAACCATTTTTTTGCAATTTCTTCCAGGTTTTGCTCAAGTTTGCCAACATGTTTCCGCGGGATTGTGCATGGAAGTCCATGTGTTGGTGGAGGTACGTAGTACTAGTTTTGGTAGTGAACCCCAGAAGAATGAAACGAAGACTCCTTGAGGTGCTTGCATGTTGGCAAACCCCAACAAAGACGAGGAAAAACGGGAGGAGGAGAAGAAGAACTTAAGGATAAGAAGGTCCTTGTTACGACAAAATCGCATGTTTCCCGAAAATTATTTCAGTCTGGGTTGGTAAGAGAATAGAGCGGAAGACTCGAACGAGTTCAAGCAAGAAATGGAGAGCAGGGGATCTTTTTTGTGCGGCTTGGTCTCTTGGGTGAGTGGGTTGCCATCTGGCACTACAAGTACTAGGTACTTGGTAGTGTTGGAGGAAACATGAAGAGCTGTACAGTAGTATATGTGACACTCTTGACAAGGTTCACAAAGCCGAGCTCCTTGGGCGTAGGTTCTTTTTTGTTTGGGAGGAAACTCCTTTCTTAATGACCGATTCCGCGAACTTGGGGACTTGTTCTCCAGCATGTACCCAATTTGAGAGTAAACTTGATTCGGTCCCCAAATTTCCATCCAATGCGAATTGACTTTGTCGTCTTTGTGGTCCTTCCTTTGCGAGTTTCAAAATGTCAAATAAGATTTTTCCACGGTTGCAATTTGCGTGCTAACTGTGGTTTAACGAGAAATGAAGGCGTTATCGCGTCTAACGATGTACGAGCACCGGAGAATTCCAGCCTCGCCTCATATTTTTCGACCTTACAATTTAAAAAAAAACTGAAAATGTTCTTGCTTGGATCTGTGTTTCAGCTGGATGTCTTTAGCACATTGAGGTCAGGCTATTTTGTTGTTAATTTTGCGTAGTTTATATCATTGCCTCAAGATATTGTCGGCATTAAATACGGTTCTCAATGTGATCAATTTTCTTTGTTGCGGTGATTGATTTTGGTTGACAATATACGTAGAAACTTAAGGGCTGGAATATGCATTCGTTTGTAAAGAATATCCCGAAAAGTACCCTTGCTTTTCTCCAAATTTAGACCCGGAATACCAATTAGTTGAGGCATAAATTCACTCCATTTTAGTATGGAACTAATAAATTTCATGGGTGATGATGATCTATGGGAAATTTTTTTGAGTGTCGTGTATTGGAGGATCACTCGGAAATGCATTACTACATACAATGTTATGTACAGTACTTCAATTGCCACATGCGTCCTCCAGTAATAAGCTTGAAGTATCGAGCAAGAGTTGAGGAAATGTTAGTCCTGACTTCTTATCAATTTCTTCCCTTTTTTTCCGAAAATGTGATTCTATCCCAAGCTGAAAAAAGGGCTGGTCATTTATTTAAAAAAAACGTTGATTGAAAATGTTATGTTATTACTTGAAAGAAGCCACGAAAAGTAAAAAGTAAGAGCAATTGAGTTTAGGAGAATCGGGCTTGTCATATTCAACTGGTCCGGTCAATTTAGCATAAGTTTAGCAATTTCGCAGGTTATCATTTAATTGCTGGAAGGTGTCTTCATTCTTATTTTCTTGTGTTTGGTCAGCATAACACCAAAGACAATTTTCATGGACTCAAACTTTACGGATTTTGGAATCTAAAATGAATATTTTTGGTACTAACGTACATATAAAAAATACAGTAGTTTTCTTGCTTTTGAAGTGGAAGAAATCTTACCATCGATTTTCAATATCGATTTAGTACGAGTAGATGGAAACGTAAAGATATAAGTCATTTTATGCAACATATGTCTAATTATATAAACGAGCAATAAATAGAAAAACAGGCCATGGACTTAATTTGTATTGTAATTCAAAGCATTTGTGTTCAAATATTTTGTGAATGTTTTCAAGTTATTCAAAATAACATCAATTCATGCTTAAATCAAAAAGGTCTTGATTGGCCATTGAGGCCATCCCTTTCATTATTGAAGACCCCTGATTTTTTCAAGAACATTGGAAAAGTGAAGTTGCATTCTAAGGACGAGAATGATTAATAAAACAATTAAACTTCTTCGCATGGCTCAACTATTTCAATAAATAAATAATTTACTTTTTAAATTTTCAGTAGAATTCATGAGGCTAAAAATGATGTACCAGATATCAACACGTTGAAGACTGTCATCCGTTTATGGTAGAGAGTAGAGTTTTGGGCAGGGATTTAGTCGGCAAAAAAATCCAGAGTTGACAATTGTTGCGTTTTCAAAATCGATGCTTTACGAGAAGGCTCATTTTTGGCTGTAGGTGGTGCAAAATTGGAACTTCAGAACAAAAAGTCAATTATACTCACTTGAAAGATGGTCGATCCAAGGTTGCTGATTGTTAGATAATCCGTTTCTTATGGTGCACCCTGTACACGTAATGCATTTCTAAAGCATAACTTGTGAAATCTTAGGAAAAATGACCAAATTCAGATCAAAAGAGGGATTCTAGTAACGTGATTTGCCAGAAAGATGAATGAATTACCAGCCAACCCCTTCTTGATCCTCTCTGGTTCTGCCAAAGTAAAACCTCCATACAACTAAGGCTTCTTCGTCTTGTTCCTCAGCGTAAGGATTTATTTCAAGGAAATGTAGAAGACTTATTTTAATTGCTTCTAAAGCTCCCCTTCTTTAGCTAGTTTGCAAGCCATTTTGCGAGGGACGAAACAAAAGAAAGAAAAAGGAACGCAAAACGCATTGCCTCGAGGACTGAAGAACAAACTGACGACGATCTAACTCAACTGGATCGAGGCTTTTTGGGAAAGGGTTTGTTCCTCTTCTTGTTTCTTAAGAATGTACGAATGGCTCGTTTTCACTAAGCTTTGGAGATCTTAACAAAATTTGATTAAGCGATTGGCAAAGGGAAAGTGAGTGACCCTCCCTCCTTTCCTTTTTCTTTCCATTATATTGAGCTCGTTTCATGACTGAAAATGGGAACATGTCAAATGGAGTTGTGATCTACGTAGATTTGATGGATCTTCACAATATTTGAATGATTCATTTCGATTGGTGCGTGCCAGATAAGCATTTGAACCTTGAATGATGGCGCACTTACTGGAGTTCGCACTTGGCAATAAAACCAGGCTAGAACGACACGTCTAAATTGGGCTCTTTCAAGGAACATTGCGTTTTTCCCGGTGAAGGATGTGTTTGTACCATATCGTTCCCTTCGTACCCCAATGCATAAGTACATGTTCAGAGTGGTTTAGAGGGCAGAAATTAGTTCATAAATCCATATTTTGGCGCTCACAATGGTGGCCAAGTGGTCACACCAGGCTGTTGCTTCTCTTGATGTGCATGTGGTGGATGCTTATGATGAGAAGAGTTTGGCGCGTTTTCTCTCTTTTCTTCAAATCCAACGGAGATGAGGTCTGAAAAAGAGCCTTCAAATGGAACACCATCTCTTCGACTGCATACGTACGTACGTACGTGTAGCCATTCGTTGGTTTCCTTCAGCAGCCTTTCTTAGCCGATGCGAGGACGAAGGGAAACCGGGAACTGTTCCTTATTGCATTCTCTTCTTGAACGGAGGACGGCGAGTTTGGAGGCCGCGTCCTCGCCCAGCACACATCATGACACCATCGTAAAAAAGGGAACCTCGAACGAAAAAGGGCAATTCAGTCACTAGAGAGAGCCCGACAGCCCCACGCTCGCTCTCGCTCGTTCTGTCACCGCGATTAGCTATTTGGTGCCAAACAAAAAGTTCCCCAAGAAAACGACATATAATCAGGTGGCGAATTATTATTGCTGCTTGTGGTTGGATGATGTTAGATGCCGCAATGGGCCCAAGTTTCCATCCAACTCATCATAATAGTTCCCTGAGTGCTGAATGAAGTGTTTGCCTGTGCAAGATTGGACCACGTTCCAAGTTCCTCAGGGCCTTCGAGAGCTCAGACTCGAGATCGTTTTTGTTCCGGATCTAGAGATCTATGATTGATTTTCCCCAAGGGATTCGCTGCCGATCTGAAACGCAACGCGTTGGGACGAGTGGGTGTTTCTAGCTGCGCCCAAAGTCAAATCCAGGTGGCAAAAAGCGATCTTGGGCTCCTCGAGGTCGATATCTCAAACTCAAAGAGGCCAATCATGAAGGCTTCCTCCGTGACTTACTCGACACATACCAAGTATTAGTCACGAGAGATCCTACCCAGTAGTTGTTGTTGCTTTCGTTGACAAAAGGCTCGAGAACGTCCCAAACCCGGAGACTTGTTGTGTTGTTGTGTCTGGAGGCGATCGAATCTGTTCGTGGTGTCAAACCCTGGGACGTTTTCAGCAACTTTCCGGCAGGAACAACAAGAGGCTCTTTGACTACCGCGAGAAAAACACATCAAAAGTGCCTCATAAACGAGTCAAACTGATTTCCAGAAGACCTAAGGCGAAAGGGGAAAAAGTGCCGCTCATGGGTGGTGTGGATAACAGTGGTCAGGGGGGATCTCCATGCTCCATGTTTCAACCTCACATGTACGACTCACTACGGTCGAGTTCGATCTCAGAAACACACACGCACCCATATACACACTCGTGAGATAGATCCCCAAAGTGTTTGAGAATTCTGGACACGTCAGATCTTTCTTGTTTTCCCTCGGGGCATAAAGTGAGGAAAGAGCTCTCGGACATCCAGCGACTAGCTCTTCTTCTCGCATCAGCCAACTCTAACGTGTCCAAAAGCCATCCCCCAGACTGGTCAAGAGTATCTCTTTACTCATACCCAAAGAGCCCAAGCCAAGCTAAAGAAAGAGAAAAAAAAAGAAAGACCAAAAGACCGAGACACCGAGTCCCTTAAAAAACGGAACTGACGCCCAAGAGAGCGAATTGGCCATCAAGTGTGTATGCAACAACCCCGTTGGCTGCGCTAAAGAAGCTCCCCAAGGATTGCTAGATTGGGCAACGACACCCACACTCACCCCGGATAAACGGAGAGGAAAGAGCTTTTAAGTGCATTTTAGAGTGTAATAATCCAAGGCACATTCCTATTTCCTTTTTACCCTCCTCAAGGACCCATGAACTGTTTCCACACGAGGTCCACATATAGTATACGTACTCCATACACTCGCGTGGAAGCAGCTCCAAAGACGAAGAAAAAGAAGGTGGTGGAAATTGATTATAAAGTCGAGAGCAAGGGAAACACGACAGACGACGGGGGAATGGAACTCATTTCATGGGGCTCTTTTCAACATTGAAATGGTCCACTTCTCCCTTCTTCGAGTTCGTTTCTCGCGATCTGTACCAGATATTACGTAGAACTCATAGAAGCCCGATTCAATTGGAGAAAGAACCGTATTGGGTGTCAAAATAATTGATATGACCATCTGTGATCACGACCACGAAAGCTCAACCGGCAGTGAATTGGGAAACCATCCGATTATCTATCGATCCCTCTCTCGTGAGATCCAGAAGACTTAGTGTGGAAAATGAATGAAAAATCAATGAAGTGCAACAACGCCCACCTCTTTGGTGTCCTATTTGTCACGATGGCCTTTTTGACTTGGCCCTCAAAATGTGCTTTGGCATTCGATTCAGGTAAGACAGCGAAAAGTTAACTTCCAAATTCCATCGGGAATTGAACCTTTAGCTCAAATTTGATGGAGTTCTTAACTTAATTAGCCTTTAAGAACGACCCTGATATTTTGTTCTATTCGTCTCTTGATGTTTTGTCGTCGGGCATTGAATCCATAGTCTCATCTTTGGCCTTTGATCTTGCGGAACTTTTTTTCGCTAGAATACAGTAGTCTAGCTCGAGTAGTCGAAAATGTAGTTTTCCCCCTCCTCATCAGAAAAATGCGGGAGTGTTCCGTTCCAAAAGATCAGATTGGGTGAGATGATTTCACGAGTAGATCTAGCTCGTGGAGCTCGTATTTCGTGATTTTCATGCTCATTTCTCAAAATAAACTAACAAGGTCGTTTACGGATCCAGTTACAAGGAAGATTATTCGATCTTTTTGGCCCTTCCAATCTGTCCTTGATTCGGTCTTGATTTGTTGGTTACCCACATCCGAATAGCAGAAGGTAAATGAAATACCTGGAATGACTGCCTTTTGTCCAGTTTTCTTCCTGCTCATGTTGGCCTTTGTTGGAGAAAGAATGCAATTAGTGGCATCTTGTTAGCCTGAAGGATACTTTGAGGACACAAAATCACAGCACACATACTGTTCTTGGATGTACTTCACTACACGATATGACCTTCTTCATATTATCCACTTTCGCTTTGAGTGTGCTTTGTTAACTCAAGCGGCCATTGAAAATTGGCATTGTCTTCGTATGAATGGTTAAAAAATTCACGCCTGAGGTTGGTCATAATTTGCCTTGGATATCCCTGAGTATATTAGTTTTATGGCTAACAAATTTAAAGTCAACCGGAAGTTTTGCCAAATGGGCACAGGAATCGTAATACATATGGATAGATTTTTGGGCAGAATTGAGCGTGTCCTCCAATCCAAGAAGAGGAGGAAGACGAAGGCTGCAAGTGAAGGATCTTTAGAGCTAAGCTCGAGAAAGGTTCTTCCCCTTCTCTCCCTTTGTGGTTGGACTTGGAATGGCCTTGTGGGAATCCTCGAATATGGAGCGAGCACAGACATTTCCTGTTCGTCTTCAACTAGTCCATATCTGTGATCGAAATTGCTCGCATAAATCCACCCTTCCTATGCGTCCGCTATACTACATACAATATGTGCATGCGTGTGAGAAAGACAGAAGGAAGAGGATGAGAAGGACATGAAGGTTCCGGGGCCAGCGGATGATGATCTCCTTGACTTTTGATCAGACATCAATATTCAAATTTCATCTCGATTCATCTTCAATCAAACTTGAAATGGAGACCACTGTCGGAAAACATTTATTCATGAGCCATGATTCTATCATTGCATTCCGCAATAGGGAACCGTTGAGAATTTGGAACGCGTTGAAACTCTTCTCCAAACATGCCAATAGGGCTCTCTGTCAAAGGTCAGATTCCCACCCAAACTGAAAAGGACAGCCTTGGAATTTGATCAGTGAAGTGGAGACTGCTTCTTCGTCGCTCCATAGTTTCTGTTCAAACCATCTCAGAGAGAGTCTTTATCCGTTTTGCTTCATTCCTGCCATATGTGGATGGTGAGAGTAGAGAGAATGTCTTCTTCGTTTGGTTTTCTCGGTCTCATTCCACGTCGTCGTCGTCGTTCGATGAATATTGTGTGAGTGAGAGGATCTGGATGGAGCCGAAAGGAGGCCTTTTTGATCAATACATGGCAGGAAGAAATGCTTTTTATGGAGATACTGGGGTAGTGAGTGTATAAAGAACTACATAATAGGTGAGTCGAGGGGAAGGCTGAATGAAAAGAAGAAAGAATTCATGAATATGGATGCCCATGACTTGGGGAGGAGACTCACCTGAATTTGAGGAGCCATGAGGATATGTATGATACTATTCAAAAACATCCCTTGTTTTCCATAAAGGGCTCTTGATTGAATAGATAATTAAGTTGGGAGGAATTGGTGCAAATTTTTGTTAATATAGATTAACAATGATGTAAGAAAGTTTCAGAGGTAAATTACTGGCTCCCAGTTCTTGAAGAAATCTGTTCCGATTTTTTACTTCTTCCTCGGAGGCCATTTTTCAGGCCAGACACTTTGAGAGCAATTAAAAGAGGCTTGAGCGTTTGCCAATAAATTGTACGAGGTCTTAACGGCAGAGTTCCAGCTCAAAGCCGCATGTTCCTGGAACATTGGCCAAGTAGCTAGCTAGTAGCTTGTCCTCGTTCGCTAAGGTTCTCCTTTCTTTGAAGACCCACTAGATGAAGGCCGCTCAAAGACCACAAATTACAATTCAAAGATCGTTTTTTCGCCAGTCTTGGTTTAGCGGCTCCTTGAAGACTATCTTAATGGAGAGAAAGGCCTAAACGGCCAACTTGGCTAAATTTGGCCTAGTAGTTCCACACAAAGGTTGGAAACAAAGTTTGTGGATTTCTCCTGGTTTCATAGAAAGTAAGTCCAGTTGATCCACATTGTGGCATGGTGGGGCTATTTTTCAATAACGACTTTGCACTTGAGTTTGGACACGAATCCAGAATTTCTCATTTTAACAGCTTCTTTTGTGTGACCCAAGGCGTTGTAGAAAAGCTTCGGAGGCTTCTCGATTGCCTTGGAAAGAGGTTTTGGGGGATCATTTGAGGGCACCTTTTGGGACCCATGGATCCCTTGGAACGACGAAGACGGCGATTGATTCTTGGACTCGTGACACGAATTACCAAACCCAAAGGCTGGATCCAATCCCAACCAATGGGCCCAAAGAGGTCCTCTTCTTGACGGTGGCCTTTTGGGGTCTTTGCTTTGTCGTAAGAGGGGCTTCATATACTCTGAGATTTTTAGGAGTGATAGGCTGTCTTTGAAATATTTATGCTCGTCATTTGAGGCTATATTACGGCCTTCATTCGATCGAAACCATGATAAAATTGATCCACTTGGAATGACACTCATGACTACTCTTTGATGACAATGACCCTATTTTCAGGAAAGGGTCGTCGTTCTACAACATTTTCAAAGTATAACAAATTCGCTCTCACTTTCAAGCTGAAACATTTGGCAAGCCATTTTGCACATTGTTTGCATTATTGACTCCATAAACCTAATCATGTCCCTCAACCAAAGAGGGCAGTGTGTGACTCTGGCGTCCGTGGTCCAATCTCCTGGCAAAGTTTTGCGACCAAAACAATCCCCCTTGTCCCAAATCCCGTCCAGCGCGAAAAGTTATCGCAAACTTGCGGCAAGAAAGACCAATGCAGATCGTTGCTTGACCCGCCTCCTTCACTTTGGTACCAGGCCCAGCTCTGGGCATGCCCAAATAATGCACCCAAACTTCGAGTCCAGTTCCAGTTCCGGCCGTTTCCATGATCTTTGGGTCAATGTGATAATTGCGGGGAACTCTCGAGTGGAACCATTCCAAGATTGGCGCGTGGTTTCTCGGAATGGAAGTGAGAATGCCTGTTTCCAATTCTGACCTGTCATCCGGTTTTACTTTTGGAGGGCAAGAGGGACAAACTTTGGTGTTGGCTCTTCATCTTGAGATTCCGTGACATGCTTCGGTGGGTTTTCATGCTCCCCTTCAAAGTCCTGATCCTTTAATGTGGACAAGCAAGTCTATCGTATACCATGCAAAGTGAAACTCTCTTCCGTTCCTTTGGTGCTTCATTCTTCGTTCCAACAAGTTCGCAACTTCTTCCATTCATAGATTGTAGTTCTACTACTCGGGTAGATCGCCGGCAAGTGGTTTGTCCATGTATTTCGTCTTCATATCGAGCAGGATCTTTGTTTGGAGTGCATCCTGAGCTGTCGAGATCCATTGGGATTTAGCCCTCTCTTCCATTCCTACATCCAAGATTAGTTTCATGATCTAGCATAAAAGTAAAGGCAGGAACCTCTGTGGTCTAAACCCGGCCAACGAATGTCAGCTGAAGCCTACCAAGGTTCCTTTCAATCATGTCTGAGAGACAAATTCTCATGAACACCTTCTCGTTGGTCGGGAAGAATAAGGAACATTCAGCCAAACACACACACCATGTAGGACGTAGTAGTAGTGGTACATATCTACAAAAGGCCATGTAGGCAAAGTTTGGCGAAGGCCAAGTGCAAAATGCAAAATTCCCAAAGTTTGACAGCCCAAATTAGACCTAAAAGTTTGGCAATGACTGCTACGAAAGGAGGAGACTAGGCGATTTATGGCTCGCGATTGGTCTCCTAACTGAAAAGTCTCGTTATACTATGAAAGCTAATCTATGGCCTCGTCGTCCTTGAAAGGTTAATGATTTCGGGTGCAAATTTGAGATGGATCATCTCGTTGAGCGAAAAGTCTGGAAGATGTCACGAGTTAATAGATCAAATACTCTCTTTCTCTGGGAGATTTCTTGTTCTTAGGTTTGTCTGACTGTCTTTCTCATCTGGCAAGTTTGGCCAGATTCTTCCTTCGTTCTTTCCCCGGGTGCAAAAAAATCAATGTGTCCAACCAAATCCACACAAACAGATTGCGAACACAAAGCTCTTTGGTGCGTCTCTCGGGTGGGACTTAGTTTTCCATCTACTAGAGAACTCTCGACAAACTTTTTCTTAGCCAGCTTTTTTTCTTCTTTGAGAAGATCTCCCCTCTATTCCACCATCACTCCCACACAAACATTGTCGAGGAGAAGAAAGCGCCAATCTCCAAGCAGGAGGAGTTTTTTTGGTGGGAGGGTTGGCTTGATCCCGCTCTGTAATCATATTATTGACTTAGTAATCTGGGACCAGAGCAGCTCTAAAGCAGGCACTAAAGAACGAAAAGAACGAACCAACGAATGAATGTGTGGTATACCGGGATTGAGAGGCGGAGTTTGAGGAGGGGATCTTGTCAGGTTGAAGTTCGAAATTTCAATCATGGGGAACAAGAAGCACTCTCTTTCTCTCGTCTCTTCTCCTCCAGAGGCAAACTTCGGGACATTTTGACAGTTTTCTTCGACCTTATGGCCTGTTAGTCGAGAGTAATGGATGGACTTGGTGGCCACAGCTCAACATTTCGAGACAACGAAACTTTCCGATAAGGAAACAGGAGGGAAAAAGATTGGAACAATTATGTGTTGGTTGTGGATCCTTAATTTGACATCGCCTGGCTAAAAAAGTGAAAAACGACTTGATTTGTTTGAATCCAATTCTAATAGTAGAGCAAGGACACTTTTTATCATAATTTTTAGACGCTGAAAAATTTTCAAAGAACATTTGACAAATTAAGATTAAAATTAGAAGATTCTATGCCAGCGCTTGCTTTTGAGCTCTTAAAATTACTAGACTGTTACCCTAAGTAGTCGTCATTATTGGAAGAAACTTTTACAATCCCACCTTCTAAAGTTGTGGTAGCGCCTAGAGCACTATAATAACAGTGCTCTAGTAGCCTAGTAGGTCGGTTGTTGAGGTAGTTTTGAAGTATAGCAGAAGCATATCTAGAAGCATAAAAGAAGCATATGAGGCGAAGTAGAAGTTACCATGCTCGATCAAGTTTCGCTACATAAGCTTCGATTAGAAAAACGCAGCTTATGTGGTAAAACTGGATCGAGCATGGTTATTTGCACTCCGTCTCATTTGCTTCTAGATATGCTTCTAGTATACTCCAAAACTACCACAACAATCGACCATCAATGCAATAGAAAAACTTGAACTCAAAATTAGAAATACGATCGCAGACTTTTTTTGATTCACTTGAGTTTCGATTCGTTCGTTTTTTACACGTTGCCATTCCTTACAAATGACAACTTTTTCGATTACAAGGCTAAGTTTTATTTCAAAGAAAGATTGTTGGACCATCCCGTTGTCGTAATGAATCTAGCAGACAAATACATCCAAATTTAATCATGGTCCTTGAAACGTAACGAGAATGCATTGTTAAATCCGTTCAACCTATTAATACTGAGGAGGTGGTTGCATTTACTGAAGCAAGTGCTCCCATGAGGCTCCGAGTTGTTGCCTAACCTAAGGAAGCCATAATTGATTTCACTCGGGGCTCTGTAGTATAGAACGTATTCCGTACGTACAGTAGTTAGATAATGCACAAACGAGCCAGTGTCGTTGTGCACTCTCGTTCAATGTTCCGACTACTGGGGCTTCCGGGTTAAAAACTAACTAGTACTAAACTTTCGTCCAGACGAAATCAAATGGACCAATCCCTGTTCTACTCGTTCCATTTCCCATGAATACTCGGACTGACTATGATCTAGTCAAGTTTGCATTATAAATTGGGCTTGAGTGAAGTATCGATTTTCTTTCCCCCGGGTTCGCTTCCGATCAGAGACTGACTGAGTCGAGGGTATTTTCATTTGAGATTTCCACTTTTTTAAGCCCCATCCGCCTTGAACCATATCTTTTCTTATCCGTTTTTTTCTTATGCAAGATAAAGATGGAGCGAGATCCTTCTCATCCGCCATACTCAAAGTCTATTAAGCTCAAAGAGGACCTAATCCCAGCTAATCTTGATGGCAAAAAGGCAGCCTCATTTTCTGGCCTGAAGAGCCACTTTTACTAGCTAGCTCTTTTGGACTAGTGCTTGCTTCTCTCTCAGTTCTGGTAGTTTGTATTACCCCCGAAACTGCTTGTTCCATGATGTTGAGATGGATGTCTCGTTCGTTGGTACAGAGATATATGTAGAGGGTACGTACTACACTTTATATATTTATCTACGGTATGAGAGACACTTGTTTGTTCTTCTGGTACTCCAAACACATGCATACTGTTTATATAAACACGCCCAAGTACTGTCAAAAGAGGACAAAGGAAAGGAGACGCTCCCATGATGGTCCAATGTTCCAGAAGTCTCGTTCTACTTCGTTCTAGTAGTAGTGGCTCGATAATTGGAAGCAATTTTTCGACTCGATGCATTTCAGTTTGATAACCAAGATTGCTAAAGACTTGAAGGGTTCCTTTGCTCTTTCAAAGTTGGGCGAGTATGAACACAAATACACACACAAACATCTTGGCGTTGGCGGCTGTGGTGGTGAGTGTTACCAAACAAGTTTATAGCTGCCATAAAATGAAATTACCACAAGACCAAATATGAAAGGCTCTCACTACATTACGACGGAGGAGCCAGAAGAGAAGCCGTGAAGTTGAGAAAATATGCAAGACGTCTTTCGGCACACCTTGTTTAAGATCAGGCCGTTAGGTACCTCTAACAAGGAACGGCTTATTCCCCATCCGGCAATTTCCTCCCTCCCCCATTCGCTCTCTTTCTCTCTACCCCTGTCTTTCTTCCATGTTCCTTTTGGTGCCATTGGCTTGGTTCTCAACCACCCTCGTCCCATTATTCGGCGTGTCTCTGTCAGTCTTGCTCTCTTGGTCCATGTAGAGCAGTAAGGAGGGGAACGTTCCCGTTTCTCGCATCTTGAATGCGCTCATTCATCATCATAATCACTGGGCAAAGACCATCTGAAAGGGGAATCGAAAACGGCCTAAGAAAGCAAGCGAAGATAATGGGACCTGGGATAATGGAGAAGCACTTGGCATGACTTTAGATTATAGATTGTTCCATCCATCCATGACGGAACGCGCTTGGGGATAAACAATCAAGTCGAAAAAAGTTGACAGAGGCTCTCTTGTCGAAGGTCATTCATGAGGCTGATGAAGGCATCGGACCAAGTGAACCATTACTGTACAGCACTACTGTTCTCGGAACTGGAAATGCATTCGGGAAGTTCTCTTGTTGCTCCCGACTGCCGACACGTTCCATTCCGTGTGGTCCATGTCAGTGGTCCATTTCACTAAAAGCAAGGGGTAAATGGTGTCTCTTTCTCTTCGCCTTTTATTCTCTGGCCGTCTCGTTGGGGAACCAGGAAAAAGAGAGAGGAGTGAGATGGAACACAATTTGGTCCACTCCACTTGTGATGTGCCATATCATCCCGATCCACCCATCCAAAACTGATTATCGTAGGAGATACAGTATAAATGTATAATGAGCAATTTCCGTGTCTTGCTCAGTTGAGTTTGATCCTCTTGCTCTGGATGGAGCCTTCCGACTAGATTGGTGTGTGTGTGTGTGTGTGTGAGGGTGTTTTTATTTTTCTTCTGGAACAGAGAACATATGCGACTCCTGCACTTTGGGAACCAACCATTGTAAGAAAACAAGAAGCATGGGGATGTTGTGCGGTATATATGATGGAAGAGCAAAAGGAACGTGGGGGTAAATAATTGAGACTCGATTTGGCAGAGTTTGTTTATCACCATCTCATGGACACCCCTCTCCGATTATTTCTTGCAGATTCGTCGTCAGCCGATGAAATTGATATCGTGACCGTGGCAGGAGGACGAGCCGAGTTGCCTTGCAATATCTTGGCACCCACCCCAGGAGATAGTGTTTATTTAGTCCTCTGGTACCGAAAGGAGTCCCCCACTCCGATTTATAGGTAAGGAACTCGAGCAACTTGGAAAAATACAACTGAGAACATGGAACGACACATTGCAAATGGAGCAAATACGCGATGTCAACATTTTCGCTTGTTCTTTCAAATTGCTTGTCACGGCCACTTTGGAACAAACTCTATGAAGGGTTCAAAATTAAGTGTAACAATAACAAAAACAGGTGGGAGAGTCTCTCATACCTTAATAAGGCAGGGAACATCGAATTCAAATCATTTTAGATATTTGCACCGTTGACCATTAACAGTAAGTTGATTGTTTGTGATTTCGGAAAAACTGTTCTAATCGGGGAAATTGTTTGATCCCTAGAATTTAGATTATTATTAGAATGGTTCTTGGATTTCTGGGAAATTTAATCGATTATCATGATCCAAAATGGGTAGGGTGACGTACAAAGAGTTCCTTGGAACAAGTGGCTTCACATTTAAATTACGTTTTCAAATTTTAATTGCCTCAAAAGTCCTCGTCAATAATAAAAGCTTGAATGAAGATTGTTGAAACTCCCTTTAAATTCAAGCTATTGAATAATACTGCATTTAACGCCTTGAAGCTTCTTTGTTATTACAAATTCAACTCGAAATTGCCAACCATGACTTGTAACAATCATATTTGGCGTTCAAGCTTTAACCCAAACGTAAACCACCATAAAAGCTTATTGTTCCCAATTGTTCCTCGCACGTTAAATCAACTCAAATAGTCAAGACTTTGTGGACCTTCGATATTCTATCGATTTCCAAGCATTCTCTATCCTGCTACACCAAGAATGAAGGGTACGTAGGTAAGAAGGAAAAGCAATACTATGGATTGTCTGAATGAGGGACTCATCGAGAGGTGTTCCACGATCTTGGGGTGGTTGGCATGATGAAAGAGAACCCTTGCTTCGTGTGTGGCTGAGTGGTTTCTTTTACCCCTTTTTGAGTTATTGTTATTATCGCAATCCCCACCAGGAGAAGTGTTTAAATTGTTTTGGCTAGCAGGGGGTATCCTGGGTAGAGTGATCCCGCGGCTTTGTAAGACTTCTTTGGCATTCAACGCTTTCACAATCGCACAATGAAACCTGAGGTGTTGTGGTCAGTCCATGGATATTCGATCTTCTACCCGGAGAGGAGAGTGCCTTCGCCAATCCATTCATCATTTTAGCTTCTTAAAAGTTTTAGCTTTTAGGGTTTTAGCTTTTGAAAACCCTTCAAAAACATTAATAAAGGTCAAAGTTTGACTTTGAATTGAAATCCAAGACTCTTGATACTCAACTTCGTGAAGTACAGCCTGACGTTTCAAAGGCTTCTGAGAGAACTTGCCAAATGTTTCCTCTCAAAACTGACCTTGATCCCATCCTGATTATTTCCAGTTTCGACTCTCGCAAAGGCCAAGATGAGCCCGGTTCAGATCGACCCGATCTTTGGTCCGAACCCACGGCCTTTGGAGACCGAGCCCATTTCCGAGTGTCCACTTCACCGGCCATGCTAAGTGTAACGGGCGTTCAAAGCTTCGACAAAGGCACTTATATTTGTCGGGTGGACTTCCGACAATCCCCCACCATGTACCACAATATCAATTTGGATGTCATAGGTAAGTCCGATCTCCGTTTGGGAATTGAAAACCTTTGCAAAAGCAAGGTCGAGCCTGGTTTCTCGAAAAAGGGCGATGCATCGGAGGCCTTGATTACCTCGCTAATTTCATGGCGATGCTCTTGGCTTTAGAGGCTCATTCTCTCATCTCAGTTGAGGCCTTGAAATGAGAAGAAGAGCCTTGAGAGCTTCAAAGAGAAGTGTGGAGGGACTCGACGACCAAACGAAAAGTTCCAAAAAAGTTTGACAATTTTCAAGACACGGTCGAGTTTGCGTGCCGGACTCTACTTAAACACGAATCCACTTCTCCAACTAGTCCATATACTACGTACTACATGCCACAAGCATGAGAGAGCGGCAACACTGACTGCATGTACCACTCACCCACATCCTTGACGAGGACGATGATCTCAACTGGTGCCTGGAAAACTCTGTGAATAATTTAAGACCGAGATATTAACATTTAAGAAACTTGGAATGACATTAAGTTTGAACCTTAAAAGGATCTTCTGGGTGCTACGATAATCATCAAGGAAAGAGGAGGAGAAAGAGGAGTGAGAAAAACGCACGTTAATGGCACTTTGATGACCATTGCTTTTCAGACACTGTGACCTTCAGTGAGAGGAAAGACACAAATCGTACCTAGATTGAGTGGAGAAGAGGGGAATCGAAGTTTTATGTACCATAGATACACTGAAATGTGGAACCCCCGAGGTCTCCCCTTAGTCCTAATGGCAGCCTATTGGTAGTAAATACTATGTGTGTAGGATTGGGCGTATCATTAATTTTCAGAGCTTTGAGTGGGGCATCTTCAGATGGACCCGCGTGCCAAGAAAGTCATTACTCAAATGCCAGAGTTGTGTTTTATATTCGGTGGGAGAATGGTTTGAATGAAAGCGAGTTGATTCTACCGTTGTTCATGTTTCGGTTTGGGTGCACAAAAAGCATTTTTTTTTAAAATAATCTTCAGACAACTTCATTAAGAGCTGCCTTGGGTAAACCTGGGCATTAAAAATGTGTTTATTTTGAGTCCTTCTTTGTTTTGAAAACTACCGTAAAATAGGTTTACATCAAACTAACCACTTTTGCTAAAAATGTTTTTATTGGAGTACAACAGTGGCTTTAACCAATAATTGGCCTATATAGCGAAATGCCAATCCTTAACCAAACGACACTCTCGTATATTACATTATTTATCAAGGAATGCCATGAAGGGTTAAGTGGCGGATAGCAAGTGTATTCCATTGAACAATTCCACAATGGCTTCGCTGACATTTAGATCAAATAGGCTACTTGTTGCCATGTCAGCCTTGTTAAGAACAGCATCGTTAACTGTGTTGATGAAATCTCTTCGTGATGCAATAAATTGTTCCATTTCATAATGCAAAGACACGCAACAACATGAACCTGATCGCTTGGACACCTTATTCCTCGTGAATACTCGAGCACTGAAAATAACTTTCCCATGCACGAACATGTGTATTACTTATTGTTATTTGTTTGCGTCCGCATGGAGCAATTCCGCTTGAACGCGTTTGTTCTTATTTCTTCCTGTTTATGTGAGCAACCATGTCAATTACTGTCACCCAAGTATTTTGCTTGATTTGATTGATCGTTACGATTAATATTTCATGAGAATGTCACTCAATGTGGGACAACCATGATATCCTGGAGCTTCTTGGAACACTCATGGCAAACGAAGGGAGACCCTAAAGAGCACAAAACACTTGTTTGGACAATAGACTCAACCCAAAATTAAACTAAAAATTTTTTTTATTAGCACTGAGCTTTGATGTTTCTAGCGACCCTACTATAGAGGCTGGCCGCCAAAATCTATGGAAGCTTGACCGACAGAGACTGTCATGTGGGAAACATATACTAAGTTCATGGTTAAAGGAAACCTTTTCTCATCAGAGACACATCTTAACTATTTAGCTCATTTGACAACAAAGTTTAGTTAGTAAAAATCCTCAAGCCTGCTGCAAATGTGTCTAAAGTATTTACCTGCTATTTAAAAAGTTAATCTTTATTACTATGGAGTTTCAGCATCGATTAATGTATCATGGTTGGGTGACTGACTACTCAATCAACAAAAAAGAAGTCCTCTGGTTTGTTGTTGAACTTTTATTCTCAGCATCAGCTGAATGTTAATGCTATGTCTTGACTAATCACCAGTGTGAACCATCAGCACCCACCCTGAGTTAGCCTACGACGGCCAGCCTCTATCTTAGGGTATCTAGATATATCTATTGTGAGGCATTGAGCCACTGATACGACGGCCAGCCACTATCTTAGGGTATCTAGATGTATCTATTGTGAGGTATTGAGCCACTGAGAAAGTCTCTCAAAAGGCAGAGGTAAAAATAAATCGAGTCTCATTTAGAAATGCCGTTTTCTTTTCAACCAAGTGTTCATGTTTCGTGTGGTGGGACACAACAATTTATGAGATTCATTTCACCTTCAGAGGCAAGGCCACGAAACCAGGAGGACAGCAAAGGCTCACAAAATCAATGGCAATGCCTTATTACTTTGTCCACAATTGCGTAGATTTTCTGCGAACAGGCTAATTAGAGCCAGGCTTAATTGCATGTTCTGTAATGCTCCTTTCAATTGGAAATGAATGTGCCTTTCTATTTCCTGTTTCATGTAGGCTCTTTCCTTTGGCTCTCAGGGCTGGGTTTTAAATAAACTCGTGGTTTCTGCTATGAAATGTCAGGTTTTAACCTTTTTGGACGATAGGAAATGAAATAACTGCCTTGAAAAGTATTCATGTCTGTCTGGCTTGGTTAAATTTGATTCATTGACCGTGTTGATCGATATTGATTTTACACCAATAAAAGGTGTGGATTTCAAGCCTCGTTTAAATGTTTTTTTTGGCAAAAGCTGACCCAAATTAAGAAAGGGTTTCCATGAGGAAGTTCCCGTTTTTAATGGAAAAGAGCCCTGCCTTTTAGTTGGTTCCTGGAGCTTGTGGAGCTCCTCAGGGTTCTTTTGTCAAGGGAGAGCATCTTTTGACTACTACTATTCTTCTTCATCTGAGGAACGAAGGGGGGTCTTATTGTGACTTTAGGGGTTCTTCATGCTGACACTAGCCCACATCCAAGTCCACCTGGAAAGTAGTTGCTTCGAGTAACCCAGTTTAATTGGATTTTGTTCGCTTTATGCCGCTGACTACCCTTGTTTCTCTCTTGCTTTTAGTCTCCCTTTCAACCATTCCGGTTCCATGGATCCTCTATGTGTGTGTGTTCCACTCTATTTTTTTCTAGAAAGGGTAGAACATGGACAGACCTGATTCTGATCCTTTTACTTGAATCTTCTCTCGTTATCAAGTCGCCGAAAGTAAGGCATAAAACTTGGAACATGGAACAACGAGAGAAGGAAAAGGGAGCTCAGATCAAGCCAAGCACTACAAGAAGGCTACTATGTGGAACAAGAGTCGCTTCAACTGAACCCTAAGTCCTTCTTCATGATATGATTGCCACGAGGGTCCAAAACAATATGATGGAACACCCTTGGATCCTTATCAATGTTTCCAAAACTTGGAACAGACCCGAAAGTTTTCCCCTAGTTTCTCCAGTCGTAGCTTTGAAACCTGAAATAGGGAAAAAAGCCTGGCCCCTCTCGAAGTACGAGTTCTTTTCACTTAGAGTCATTGGGACTTCTTTAGCACAAGAAAGAAAGCGAGGCTCAGTTCCATTTAGCTGACACGAAAGGCACTTCTTCTGGAACCTATGGTTTTTGAGCACTCGAGAAGTCCATAATTTCAAAGACATGGGGAGTTTTTTTCATTCTCATTGCACCTGGGAAAAGCATTGCCTGAAAAACAAAACGGAGGAATGTTGGTAGATGCTAGATGATGCTGGTTGGCAAACCTTGCATACGGGCTAGCCTCAAGATCTCTTGAAAGCAAATGTTTGGGGGGAGAACAAATTAGACAGAAAAGTTCCTCGAGATGCCCATCAAGAAATAAGGACAATCCACGATGCACCTTTTTCCCCTTGGCCGAAACATGGAAGTGTTGTTGCATCATTGTGTGTGGAACTCGCCAGCTTTTTGCAGATCCAGCACTTTTAAGAGTTTTTTTCTTCGTTCCATCGTGAAGGTCTGAATGTTTTTGAAAGGAATGGGTGTTCCATGTCCCTCCTTTAATGTGATGCCCTTCACCTGTTCCCAATCATTACTCTCATAAAACCCAGGTTTTCCCTGTTCCAAATTCCATTTCCATCAGGCTTCTCTATCTTGGCGACATTCATGCGTCCAAGTGGAACAAGATGATGATCCCTTTTTAAACCAGGATTGTAGTACTTCCAAGGCCGTTGGGTCTGGAAAAGGTTGTGCGTAAATTCTACTTCAAAGTCTGGTTCCAAGTTAAGAGTTTGTAGTTTGTTTCTTTGGATCTGTTTGCCTTTGAATGATCGTGGACAGGCCCAAGACTGGAAATGATCACTGTTCCCAGCGAGTAGTCTCCCTTCCAGTTCCACTTCCTCTCCTCGAGGCTATTGGAATCTCGAAGGTATCTTACTCGCACAAGAGCACTGGAATTTCCTCAACGAAACACTTTCAACAAAGTTGTCGCAATGCAGTAGAACCAATTATGCAAAATATTGAAGAGCACCACTGTTCCTGTATTTTTTTCCTCCCGGCCATACTGTACCCTTCATTTTACAGTGGCCTGCTGCCACCCTTCACTTGTCTGTGTTCTGCCTACGTCCACTAGTCACTCCATCCGTTGAGTTCATTTTGAAGTGCTCGTTCACCTTTTGTGAACCCAAGAGGCTATCCGAGAACAATCATTAAAATCATTGGATTTGGTCGCTTTAATGGACCAAAGCTAGTCCCAAGCCCTTCGGGATTGACTAGCCGTGGATTGAAGCTAATCATTGAGCTCAGGTTTAGGGAAAGGAATATCATTCAAGAAGTGTTGTTTTTGAGGAAGTTTCGAGTGAACCATCACTTTTTTGACATTTGCTTGCTTACAACTTGCCTGTTTCAAAGAAAGATGGGGAAGTCGAAAAAGCGGTCGTACTTTCAGGAAAAAACATCTCTTTTTTTCTATCTATTGAGGCTTGAAAGCATCCATGAAAGAGGAAGTGGGGTCCATTTCAATTCCGACTTAACATTCTAACGAGATTGAGATGAATTGGGAGGCTCACTTTGCGCAGTCACTTCCGGCGCATCCATTCGTGTTTGCTTTGAGACTAATTCAATTGAACTGTCTGTATCCTGATGATTTTCTACTTGGATCTTTCTAATTCTTTCAGTTCCACCTCTGAAGCCCTTGATTATTGATGACAGGGGACAAAAAGTGGAAGGCGATGTCGGAATTGGACCATTTCGAGAAGGCGAGAGTCTGTCTTTGGAGTGCAACGTTCCTGGAGGTAAGATTCGTTTTATGTTGATCGGAATAAAAACGGTATGAAATTGGAACGAGGGCACATTTAGCTCTGGTTTGAAGCGAGTGGTCAAGCCTGAAATTGGCCTCGGGAATTATGAATTGTTCCAGACTGTCAAGTAGTCAGTTAGACCCAGAGGGAAAGGAAAGTCTCTCTAGTGGTCCTTCTGATCAAACCAATTTTCCAATTTGATCTAGATGGATTAGATGATCCATTTTGACGCAGGTCCATTTGTAAAATTGCTTTCAAAATGGGGAGAATCTGTTTTCAATTGGTCTATTGACCAAATCATAAATCTAGTGGGTTCCTCATCCCTTGTCATTTTGAGTCGCTCTAAATTTGGATAATAAGCAGGCAAGAGGCAAGTATTGAGGTCTTGAATATTCTAGATAACCTTTGAAGGGAAAGCACGCAAAGGCTCTTACATAATCCCGATGAGCTAATGAAGTTCTCTCCTTTAAATAGATTAAGCACAAACCCCACCATAGATCTAAAATGCCTAGATGAAATCTAAGTAATATCACAACGGACTTAGCTTGCAACCAAACAAACACAAGGAAGGCATTTTCAAGGGTGACCATTTCAGTGAATTGAGAAAAAAGCCAAATTGGACTACATCCAGCCTAAATTGGATTAAATGATCTCTTTGGTGCTGATTCGCAGGCTTCCAAATTAACCACTATTGGCTTCTCATGAGAATAAAGGATCCCTATATATCTCTTGGGGTGGACGGAGTAGCTGGCTTTCATTTTGTGGTTGGTTGGTATTAAAGGCAGAAAATTAACCCATTTCCCCCTTGCAAGTCCCTACAGACCAACTCAAGTCCATCCTCATAAGAGCTTTAATGACATTAGTTCAGACTGGTTTGGTAATTTCGGGCACCCATTTGTACTCTTGGGCTTGAAAATGGCTCGGTGGCCAGACCAGGGTTACAAAAGGTCGCTCATGACGGAGGGAAATTCAATCAGTTGTCAATCCTTGGCCTTCTTTTTGAGGACAAACTTCCGGTACTTTTCTCAAGTTCGATGAAGACCAAATCAACTCTTTCAAAGTTGAACTAAATATGAGGATCTCTTTTTTTTAGTTGACACAGAGAAGCAAAAGAGAGTAGTGAGGAAGGAAGTCTATTTCTAGGCAAAGTTGGAACTTCAATTGAAGTTTTAAATTTTTTGTTCGCTCAAGATGAGATGGAGTCGACAAGTTGGGAGACGACATAAAAGTGAGTCTAAAAGCTCTCAGGTATTCTCTGGAGGCATTCTTGGGGAAGCAAAAGAAGTGTAAAAAAGGACTTTGCCTTTGCAGTCTTTTTTAGGTTAGCATGTGGTTGATCCAAATGCAAGAGAGACTGCATATTCCAACAAACACAGCTCTTTCCAGTAATCAGCCATGAATAACCGCTCCAAGACTTTTTTCAAATTTATTCATTCACCTCAAAAAAGTCCTCACTTTCCATGTTTATCAAACTCCTCCTAAATAAACTTGAAACTCTCATCAACAAAAATTCATCGCAAAAAGCTTATTCGAACTCGAACGTCCCAAGGATAAGGGTAAATTTGTTTCTCCTTGGATTTGAGGCACGTTTGTTGTTGGCCACCGCGCCCTTCTTCCCATCGAGCTACTCTATTTGAGTGTGTGCCTCTTTTGGGCAATGTGTCTGTGGAACCTCCAAAGTCTCCCTTGAGAGTCATGCACCAAAACTAAGTCATAGCGAGAGCCTGAACCCCCAAAGAGTGGAGCTCTCTCCTCGCTCCTTTTCCCCTTGAAATGAGATGGATCCAGGTGGGACTGGGCCCCCAAAAGGTAATGAATTATTTGAGCCATTGTCCCCATTGCGTAATTGAAAAGTAGAGCAATGCTCAACGCAACGCAACGCCCCAGGACCAAGTTTGTTGATAAACCGCACTTTAATCCAATAATGGGAAATGGTTTGGTCTTCAACTCAATGAAAAAAAGCGTTATGAAGAGTGAAAGATGGATAGATGTACGTACAATCAAACTGGTTGCATTTTCCAAGCTCATTTGTAATGTACTTTCGAATGGTCCTTCTGTTCTTGAGGGTAAAGACATACTCATCACAATCAATGGTTTTGTATGGAACCGATCCAATATTGAGATGTCCTTCCACGCTTGAGTGACGATCGACAACTTTGAAGAAAGGAAAGCCAGTTTGCTTGATCTTTCTCAATTCAAAACGGTGATAAGGCGGTTTCAGTGTGTGTGTGTGTGTGTGTGTGTGTGTGTGTGTGTGTGTGTGTGAGTGAAGGTACATCCCTCTGTAATGGTGAAGAAGACAGAAAACAGGGACCAGCTAGCTAGGATGGTTCCACTGAAGCCTCTTTGAGGGCCATAAAGGGTGAAGAACCTCGGGAGTAATCATAATCGTGAGATGGGAACGAGCTTTCATTTTCTCTTCAAATGTCGAACTTGGAGACCATTCTCTGTCAGCACTGAGCTTGGGGGCTCGTGTGATGGAAACATGGCTCTATTCAATTGAGTAGTTCCAACATCCAACCAGGGGTATTTATGAAACGGAACTGCCAAAGAAGAGCTTCTCTTGCGTGGGTTTCGTTTGCCAAAACGTCATCCTTTCAAATTGACGGAAAGAATATCCATCATACGTTTACGTAACGAATCTAATTTTGCAAGCCTGGTTGAAAGTACGATTGTGTATTTTCACATTCAGGCTCTTTCATTAACTCACACCTCTGTGGACGGTGGGTGGATGCAAATCCCGCCTGGGGGTTAAGAATTGCCAGTAATGGTCTTCTTTTCCCTGCCTTCAAGTCTCAAGAGTGGCTAACAAGCTCGATGGTTCCAACATTCCAAGACTCTCACTCACTCACTTACTGGTTGGTTCGTCGCTCATTTGCAATTCAGAGCTTGTCCCG
>JAAGOF010000182.1:178150-211310 GCA_010645155.1 Tigriopus japonicus | reverse complement strand
TTATTCTACATTCATTCTACTTGCTCCTTTTAAATATTTTGGCTCAATCAAAGATAAAACAACACTACACGAGGACAATTCTTTTGCTTAGGGATTTTTGTAAGCTTTTTATGCTCGTAGAACGGAGACGAGACATTTCCAAAATCCCAAACTATCCCAGGCATTATAATACGAATCAAGACGAGAAGGCTGGATATGAGTTCTTCATCTTTCAACATACCGGACTAAGCTAGAGCCACAATAATAATAGAGTGTACGCATGGTATTTCTCTTTCATTTCCGTGGTCCAAGTCTCCACATTTAGTACAAGAAAAATAGAGCGATAGTACTTATGTCACCGGAAAAAAATACCTGTTCAGTAAAGTCTGGCAATTTGGGTATTATTTCTAAAGTCTTCTCCTATTTTATGTTGACCCTAAGTTCCAACTTGGACCAGTCAGTCTCACTATTTTGATTACAATGGCTCTAAACCAAACGGCCATTGGACTCTTTCCTTAGCTAGTAGCTAATATGTACTCGCATGTCCGTGATCAGTGGACCCTCCAGGATCATGATATGCTTATTTGCACTTGATCGATGGATAAATCTTGGCTTACGACTGAGACGAGGAGGAAAAAAGGTCCATTGGTCTTTTTCACCCTGGCTCGAAGAACGTCATTTGAAACGCTTATAAAAGGAATGTTGAACGAAAAATGACGGCAAGTTTGCATTAGGGATAGGTTGTTAATCGATTGGTGATTTTGGATTACCCGGGCATTTGGGTTGAAACCGTGGCAAATTGTTGCCCACTTAAGTTATCATGCGTTGGCGTTTGGTGAAAATTGATCCATTCATTATTAGACTTCAAATTTGTAAAATAATGATACACAGTTCACTGAGTGTTTTTCTATGTACATGGAGATTCAATATGCGTTCTGTTGATTTTTACTTTTGGTCAATATGGAACAAAAGAAGCATCCAACAAAGTGTAAGCGTGAAAGTTCAATTTGTTTAAATATAGTGATGGACCGAAAGCACTTTCGGCCGAAATTTCGGTTTCGGTTTCGGTTATGCCTACCGAAACTACCAAAAGCAGACATGCACTATAAAGGACGGAGTTTGACAACAAAATCGAAAAAAAAAATCCTCCAAAAACCACTGAAATTCAAGTTTCCCGATTTTTCAAAATCTACGCCCCACCAAACATGGAACAAATGAGCAATTTAATTTTCAAGGTGGATTTTGCATTTACACAATTTTGTAGTCAGCTGCTTTCGGTTTCGGTTTCGGTTAAGCCCTCTTTCGGCCGAAACTTTCGGTTTCGGTTATGAGCCCTTTCGGTCCATCACTATTTAAATATAACTGCTCATGCAAGGATTTACTTTAAAGCCCAGAGGCTAGTTTTTAAGACGCAAAAGATCGATCTCAAGATCGTACTCTAGCACTCCAAGTCCGATCTTAAGATCGATCTTTGCGTCTAAAAAACTAACCTCAGATCTGTGTTGAAACGAAGTTTTCCAAGATACATCATTTTCACTTTTGAACTTACTAATGACTAAAATCAAGCCCCAAATCTCTCGTTCCACATATTTCCAAGCTTCTAAACTTTTCAAATAGAAATTAGGCCACCTCATTTCAAAGTTCGCGTTCTAACGAAAGCCATTCTCACCGCTTTCACAAAAATCCAAATTCATGACTACGTAACCTATTAAACAGAAATACCGCTTCATCTCTACTGAATGAATGAGTGAATGAGTGAGTAAGTGAAGTAAATGCATCCGATTTCCAAGAAATCCAATTTCTATCCATCGATGATAGTCTCCAATTCTTTCGGATCAAGTTCCATTTTGAAGGCGTCATCATCATCTCGGTCTTTCTTTTGTCCTCAGGTCGGCCTTTGCCCAGTGTGTATTGGTACTTGAACGACCAGCTCATTGACGGCACTTATCAGCAGACTTACGATAGAACCATCAAAAATGGTCTCTACATTGAGAGATTAAAGCGGGAACACACTCAAGGCAGACTTCGTTGCTTGGCCTCCAACAACAACATCACCAGACCCGTGGAGACGTCGGTGCAACTCAAAATGTTATGTAAGTACTATCAGACTGACTTTGGAGTACAAAAATAGTCTTCGGAAATGATCTTGGATCAGCTTGTATTCAGAGAGAATTGTCTGTAATGTTCCATGTGTGGAGAGGAGGGATGATTCCATGGATACATTATTGATGCCGCTTCCTTCAACGCGAGATAATAGAAGTGTTGCCAAAATGGAATTGGGAGTTTTGCACTTTGGATAGGAATTCGTTTGTTGACGATGGACAAAGTTTTTTTTTACATTGATGAAAATTGCATTTTAATTTCCGCCGTATTTTTAATATTGTACTATACAAAGTGCGCAAAATCATTCAAGAAAATGCATCCTTGTTTATCTTGGCATGCCATGCACTTGCAGTGGTCGTTTCTTGAAAAACTTGGAATAAGCCTGATCAAACGAACTCTTAAAGAGCAATGAATTTTCTTTTAAATTATTGCTAACAAGCGTGTGCATTTTAACAAGAATTATAGGAGTTCTGGCAAAGAATTCCTTAGCCATTTTGTAAGTATCGAGTATTCCCGATTCCTGACTTACGTTCAAGAAATAACCAGAAATTGGTAACATCTCTTCTCTTTAGTACTTCAAGGTTCTCAGGGGATCGCGATATGTTGAATGTTGTTGGTAATGGTTCTTTTTGCAAGTCCATTCGTATGGGAATGCACGTGCAAAAAATGGCTCATTATCCGAATGCAAGGCCGTGAAAGTCGGTCCAACATTCCTATGGGGCAATAATAATATTTGCACAAACCGGAGAAAAATCTCGGGATTTACAAGCTCATAAAAAGTAGTTCTACCACCACCACCATCAGGACTTAAGCTTGATGCATATCTCTGCAAAGTTGTTCTGTTCTCTTGGAACGCGTCTAAAACGAGATCATTGACCTGTTTTATTTCGCCCCCAAGTATCCCTCACCTCTTATTCGAAGGAACACACAACCACTTCAACTTTCTTTAATCGTTTTCAGTCCCACCTCAAGGTGCCAAAATAGAGATGCCAAATCATCCTTTGACCGCGGGACGCGAATACGCCATCTCATGTCAGGTGTGGGGCTCGAACCCACCCGCCCGAATCGAGTGGCATCAAGGGGCTTCACAGGATCTGAGGCCGTTGAATGCTTACAATCAGACCTTCTTAGCGGGTGGAAACGTGACAGTCAGTTGGATTCGCCTGGTCCCCGAACCCAATTTCCACTTACAAACGCTGACTTGTCGAGGCTCGAACGAGGAACTCCTCACAGCCTCATCCCAAATCGTCGAAGATTACAAACGACTTGAGGTGTTCTGTAAGTATTCCTGCTTTTATATACATATATCCGATTAAAGTTGCGGTCCATTCCATATTGAGTTGGTGCAGTGAAGCACATGAGGATGGGCAATTTTGGAGCCAATCCTTTTGGTCCATTTTCCGTTTGGAAACTGCATGGGGCACAATAATACCTTGGCTTAGGTTGTTGGTGTCCCATTCCCTTTAACATCTGGCAAGGTCGAAGGGATTGAGGGAGAAAATACGCTCACATTTATATATCTGGCCTTGGCCAAAGACACGTTCCAGTTCTGAGGGTAGTGCTTCCAATTCATCATTCGCTTCTGTAATATGCATATTCGAGCCCATAAACATATCAAACGCATGGCTGAGTGCCAAAATAGCTCTGCCATGCTTATTATTTTCACGCTTCGATCCGGGTTCCAAGTGAACGAAGGGCTCATTAAAAGTGATTGTTTTGTACTCGCCTTTCATCTCGTTCTTTTCTGTCTTGGAACGAGCCAGTTTTATGGCACTCTATTTGCAAGTCATTCAGCCACATGTCGCCCGTTTTTTATGGCCAAAATCCCATTGTTATCAAGACGAATCCAAAGGCTGCGCCAAGCAATATCAGGTCAAGCTAGTCTACCGACCTTGGCCGAACTTCCAACCTTGGAGACCGTAAAAAGAGCACATAATAATTTGGGAACAACAAAGCCACGTCGATATCCTTAATCTCGTTCCACAACAACAGGGTGTCATAAAAGTTTCCGGACAAAAATACTTCCCAAAGTGTCCTTAACTTTTTGATCTTAATTTAAATTTCATTACATTGGATTTAAAAAAATCCTTTTTTCTCTCATGACCTCAAAGTGCAATATGGGCAATGATTTTATCTTTTAAAAAATCGCAAACATTTTTAAAGTGCCTGAATTTGAACAGGCCTCTCAAAATCAATTTTCAAAGCAAGGACTACTAGGGACAAGTTCAAGTTCGAAGAACCGAACCTTTCATTGCTAAAGACATCCTTTCTAAAAGCCTGTGGCTCTAAAGTTTGTAGCATGTTGATGACGATGAAAGTTGATGTCCCTCGTTGTGGTCGATGATGCATCGACGGTATTGACTCAAGCTTCCCGCATGGTTTTACCGGGGGTTTTCGGTTGGTCAGTCAAGATTTTGAGCTTAGGGAAGGGGGTTTCCTGCCAATCTCTATTTGCTGAGTACACACTAACTTCTGATATTCTGGCTGGGTGAATCCCCTTCTGAACATTGGAACAGGGAACAGGGATCGCAAGAGCCTCTCTCTCTCTCTTTCTACTTTGGTGATTGAGCTCACTGACCGAAGTAGAACGGTGGTTATCTGTGTATTATGGGCAACTTTCCTGGCCAAATGAGGTCATAATTTGCCAGCAGAGCCCAGTGATTGGGAATGGCCCTAGTTTTATGAGGGTACATACACACCATGATGGGTTTCTAACCCAACCAAAAGCCTTGAACTTTTGAGGGCATGTATGTAGTATGTGTACTCATTGCACAACTAACAACCATCACCCAAGTTGCCGTTGAAACCAACGAGTCCATGAGGCATTGCTGGATCATGATGATGGTTTGCATGTCAAACTAGCATTTCCCGGATCAGGAATAACGAAATACAGTATTTCATGGCCCTGCATGACACAAAGAATACATTTTACGTCCACGTTCATGTCAAGTTCTGACCCTGAAATCATTTGCAACCCTTGGGATTTCAATTCGAGGACATATACATTGTTAAGTAAATATATTAATCCACAATAAGATGGAAGAAAAAGTGTTGGTTAGTTTTCGTGGAGTACAAAGACAACCAGTTGATCTACCGTTCATGCGATCTTTAACCTATTCTCGACCTTTCATCCAACCTCGACACTTTCTCGCTTACTTCGTTATGAAGGCCGTTTTCAATAAGTAAGAGCTCAAGATCATTGGATAGCGTGAGAGGCCTAGAAACATGCAACATCACTCACGACAGCTCAACAACGCGATTACTAAATAAGCTTTCTATGAACAAAAAGAAAACACATCGACACGGGGCTAGTTGTCAAGTTGGAATCAATCCGATGATGATTTTGATTCGAGACACACAATCGATAGGCGGATTTCTGGGGCTTGCTTGCATTCATATGTAAATACATAAATGTCATAAGGATCGTCTGCCTGAGTCCAGATCTATTCACATAGAGCCAAGATTGATCCAATCATCATGATATGTTGGAACAATTTGGGAGTAGGGGGAGGGCGAGCAATCCGCCAATCAATAAGGTTGAACCAAAAAAGTGAGTTATGGAAGCGATTAAATACCTGACGTATCCGGATCAAAGGCACTTACGCTAGTTGGCCCCTTTTTGGTTGGTTGATTTACTCTCGGTGAATTATTCATTTAGTTATTCATTTTGTCCGTCCGGGCTTTTGTAAACCCACACACGGAGCGTAGTAAATCCTAGCAATGAAAGCCCACATAGTCATGATGGGAATGACCGTGACTTTCCCTTGTCTCCTCCTTCTTTGGTTGTTTGGTTGACCTGCATTTGAAATGTGCAATCTGCCTGTTCTCATCATAACTTTCGGAACTTTTGTTTACAGTTGCGCCCACAGTGGAACTGTCCTTGGGAAGAATGGTCAATCCCACGGATTTGGAGGAAGGCGATGATATCTACTTTTCATGTTCCATAAAGGCTAATCCGCCTGCTTACAAGCTTACCTGGTGGCACAACGTGAGTACATCCTTCTCGAGGCACAGTGTAAAATATTTGGTTCAAAGTTTGACGAATCAGGAATGGCCAAGTTTGGCGCCAACGGAAGATTGATGCCGAAATTGATTGATACGACGAAATATTTGACTCCTTCACGAGTATGAACTTTTTGGCCTTTTGTAAAAGTAGGAAGGGGGGGGGCTATCATGTGGAAAAAGGCCAGACTTCAACCTCGAGAAATCCTCGAAGTGTTTGGAATATTTGCATAATCGCGTCGGGGACTTGGGGATCCGGATACGATTTCTTTCTTTACCTCTCATTTCAAGTCAAGCCAAGCTCAGAGTTGACCATTTTGGTGCAAGCAAGCAAGCAAGCAAGCAAGGCGTAGAAGCTCTCAAGTCTTTAGCCATACTGGTCCACGTCCCCTTTTTCAGCCTTGGTTGGGTTCCAATTTCAATTTTTCATGGTGCACGCGAACGGATCCGAGAGCGAAATCTTTTAAATTAGATAAATGAGATCATATTTCTCTCAAGGCTCTTTCCCATCAGGATCCTTAAACTGGGGTGGCGAGGCTGGAAAAAGTCGTTGGAATGCATATTTCGACCTCTTCGTCAACGTTCCACCTTGATCCCACGACTCGGTTTTCATGGCAATGCACTAAAGCTAACACTGAATTTATTAGACATTCTTCATGCAAAAAGTGAAACCCGCGCAGCTGAACATAGTACACATCAAAAGTGACCAGAAAGAAGTGCAATCTTCAGGTGTTTATCAAGCGTCGAAAATGCCCTTTTCCAGGCATGAGATCGCAATTTTCCCTTGATTGCTATTCAAGGTAATTATTTTGAATGACTAAGATTGTTTCGCTGACATTTAGCGAGGTGCAAACCGGAGTCAATCAATATGCAGTAGCTCCCAAGTATGATAACGTAGTCCACTGAAGGGAAATTTACAAAATGGAATGAAATCCGAGAAGATTTAAAGAAAAAGCTCTTTTTTCGCAACATTGTTGTAATGGTAATGACTTCATTGAAGCAAATGGTTTATGGTGGCACTAGTACTTCCTTTATTGTTTTCTTGCATGCATGATCCATGTTTAATTTTGGTGGTTAGCGTTCGGACACAAAACTACGACTTGCGGAAAGGAAGCACAGGAAAAACAAAAACCCTGTCTGATTTTTCTCACAGATTTCCGCCCGAAAACAACCCCAATCTGTGGTTGACCTCTGGTCAGTTGGTCTGACAACCATATCTTATACACTTGTCTTTCCGTTTTTGTTCCGCAGGGTGAGGAAGTTGTTCACGATCTCTCGAATGGGATCATCATTTCCAATCAAAGTTTGGTCCTCCAAAAAGTGACTCGTAAACAAGCCGGGAGTTACACGTGCGAGGCATCCAACGTGGAAGGGGACCAAGTGTCCAAACCAGTCGTGGTCACAATCATGTGTAAGTGTGTCAAGAAAAGATGTCCTCTCAAAATTCACCCACGACGACCTTCTCAATTTGGGCTCATTTTACGACTTTTTACGATGTTTGAGATGGGCACCCTCCATCTTCGTATATTAACCTTGTGAACCGGTGTGATGGAGTATGTTTTGACTGGATGGAAAGAGAGCTGAGTTAGCCCGGGATATTGGTCGAGAGGGAAACCAAAAGAAACAATTCATGGCCTCGAGGTCCATTGTGGTGCTTTTTGATCCGCAACCATTCAATTTGCCAGAGACTCGCGGCAAAGGATTTACAATTGGCGGCCATCATAAAGAATTGGCTCTGTTGATCGTTGTAACAAGGTTCCACAACTTCCTGAGTGAATCAAGACCAATTGGATCAGAAATTGTTTGTGCTTTATCTCCGTTACAATTGTAAACGTAGAGAGAGAACACCATCAAAGTTAGTCCATTGTTGAGCAATGGCACAAACATGTTGGGGATTTTATATGCCCCATGAAATGGTACAAAAACAGGATCATCAAATTGAAACTGTTGCCATATTGGAAAGAGGCTTTAGTGTGGAGGCTGGCTGTGGTTGCAAAAAAAGCTTCCGCTGAATTCCTCACAATATTGTAATGCAGAGGTTGCCAGAAAAAGTTACGGTACGGACTTTGTGGGATTTTTGGTCCATAACACAATATCGAACCCAGCCTTGCTCTAAAATAATGTGTGTTCTCTCGACAAGGAAACAAAATTTACCCAAATCCCATTCCCACCTTTAGGACACCCCCTGTGTGCCTTTTTTGGGCGGGGGATTCAGAATGGAACGAAGAGAGGGTTTCATCAGTGGTCCAAGGGATCCAATCCCATAAATTTCCATCTCCTTGACCACTGCGTGTGTAAACAGGAGGATACTAAAACCATCAAGTCCTCCCCCTTCATTTTGATTTTATCCTTTGTCGCCAACCAGTCGACCAACTAGCACTCTCTCACCACCACAAGTATCTTGACCAGATTTACTCAAAGAATGCATACTAGACTGCTCCATACATACATTCACCTTTACCACAAAGGCGCATTCTTAGAAGGGTGAAAAGATATCATGACCCAAATCTATTGTTAACGGGAAATCTTTGTCTTTGATGAAAAAAATAAATCCCTCCTTCGTGCAGAGATTTACTTTTCCTCTTTTTCACTTGGCGCCCAAAGGCTCGAGACTCGAGACTAGTTAACAAAGGCTGTACTAATCTAGTGAAAACCGAAATCCCACCGTACATTCGTGTATTATCTTTTGCACCAGGAAGTGGTGCACCCAGGGGTCGGTCACAGTGCAACAGATTTACACACATTTGGAACCATTGATTGAACTGACTGAGTGCGTGCGTTTGTGTTTGACAATCGTTCTTTTTGTTCCCTATTGTTCTAGACAAACCCATCTGTTTGGAAGATCAGAAAACGATTTACGGCGTGTCCGAAGGGGAGACGGCCCATATTTCATGCCGTGTGGACGCCTATCCTGAGGCAGACGTGTTCTCGTGGAGCTTCAACACGTCCAGTGGAGGCATGGATCTGCCCAGAGATTCCTATACCAACCAAGGATCGGCTTCGCTCCTCTCGTATGTGCCCAAATCGCAAATGGATTATGGAACCGTGTTGTGTCGAGCTGGGAACCTGGTGGGCAGACAGGTGGTTCCGTGTGTGTTCCATGTCATCCCTGCAGGTGCGTACATACTACCGTACACAGTACAAACTACGAGGAACTGACTGAATAAAGGTTGCCTATTTCAATAAGAGATATGCAAGGGGAAATATGTTTGATAGCAGGCCTATGCGTCAGTTGGAGTCTTGGGTCCGATCAGAAACTAGACATGTATGACTCCACCCAAGTACAACATGATTAACGAACTTCAAGTCCTGGCTTGTTTTTGAAGCCCATGTTTCAGGTCTGCCTGAGCCCCGAAGGCCTAGAAAGCTTTTTGTCTGTGATCCCAGCTTTGCTCGTATTTGTTCTCAAGGGATTAGACAGGAAAGGCCTCGGTGAAATGGCAACCCTGTAGGGCTTGGCCAAAGCAAAGAGTCCCCCCGGAGTCCGTGATTAGAGGAAGCCTCAAGCCACAAGAGGAACTTTTCAATAGTAATTACCGACTCCCAACTTTCATGGGCTCTTGGTTGAGTTGGTTAGTTGGTTGATCGCTTGGCTGGTTCGTGGTAGAAAAAAAACCTCGAGAACCGGGAGTGGAATGGCGAATTGTGTCGCGGGTGGTTGGTTAGCTTTGAAGTTGGTTCGATGAGATGGCACAAGTTGTCAAATGAATTTAAAGCTGCCTCTGAGGCCATTGACGTGCCTTTACTGCAAGTAGGCAAGGCCAAGAAGGAAAGTGCCTTGTTACGATAATAATTTCGAGCATTGACGACACGTGACCATCTGTTTGATCTTTCTCAGATGCACTTCCACACTAAAAGTTTTGAAGGAAAATGGAACTCTGCTCAGATCCCTTCCAATAATCCACGGATCAAGTTTGCAGACAATATTGTTGCAAAGTTTTACACGCGGAATTTAGATTAGATACAAAACTTGGCGATACAACGAGCTGGAAAGTACATCGATGGTTGTTGGTCAAGCTACTTTTAGCTGCATGAAAATTGTAGAAATGTAGAAATAGCTTTGTTGATTAAGCTTTCGCAACTAAAAGTTTTATCTTCCGCACATGTTTCCGCACATTGATTTTGCATGAACTAAGATGATTCAATGATTCAATGATTTACTTTAAGCGTAAAGGCTATCTTTCATACTATGACGTTAATCAAAGCTGAAATAGCAATATGAAAGTACTAGCATTTCTTTCTGAAAAAAATTGAACGCTGACGAATTGCACTTTTCAGACGGTAAAATTTTGCAATTGTTATTCAATAGCAAAAAACATTAATCTTGATTTTCAGTGATAAATCAATTTATCTTATTTTTCATTTGAATTCTTCATTTAATTTTACCATGTCAACGTTAATTTCCTAATTAATCATTTACTAGTCCTAACCTGATGTTTCTGAAGAGATCCAAATTTATTTCAAATATTCCAGTCGAGTATTTGATTTGATTTAGCATCCGACATCTTGGTTGCAAAAAGGCCCCCATTTTGCACCCCATCGAAAAGGTCTTTTAATGAGAGTGACTGTTATCATCGTCTAGCAACAACAACATAGAAACGCCAAGGTGGACTTTTGTGGTTAGGAAAAGAAAAAAAGCCTTGTGGCAACACAAACATATTCTACGCCCAGAACAAGAAAGAGCGAAGGAAAATTGGGCAATTTTTGCACAAAATTGGCACACGGCTTATGTCGGGTGAATATTTTATGGACAACTTGGCCTCCTTGTTTCTCTTCTCTCTTGGAACTGAACGAGCCCAAGAATCTTGTTCACATTTATGGAAGCGTTCTGCTTTCTAGCATTTGCTAGCAAGTTTATAGATTTCATTTTTCTTTTGGGGAAGAGCAAAGGATCAGCATGTTTACAAAGGGAGGAAAAGAAGAAGATCAAGAGTATATTTCCCGAATGAGAAGGGGTTCAAGATCCTTTGATATTGCTTCCACTTTAAGGTACAAAGCAATACGTTGTTCAGTAGCAAAACCAGGACTGACTGAGTTTGGAACGATCCAGACGGGAGTTTACTTTCCTGCTCGCTCGACATTTTACAAATCTTCAATGATTTATTACCTTGAGAAAGAGAGACACAGAAGAAGAAAAGGAAATTGCTGTTTTTGCCAAGAGACCGTAATTGTGCCATTTTGTTTGGGGGTGGGGCCCCTTGGGCAGACCAAGACAAAACATTTCCAATTCTTGAACAGTTTACATTTATTTCTATCCCCTATTATCTTGGCAGGATACAAACATATTACCTCTCGGCTCTGTCTGTGTACAAAAGTAGGTAGTCCTTTTAGTATGGCACATATTGCTTGCCACACTCGCAAATGGAACGAAGGCAACAAGACAAGGTTTCTTTCTTTCTATCCTAAGGAGAGACGAACCAGGTCACCCGAGAAGAAGCCTAGAGGGAATTTATGTTGTTCTAAGCCTGCAATAAATATCCATATTACCTTACATTGGACTTTACACCCGAAGACTAAACAGAACGAAGAGAACACCACGCCTTCACTGGAGACATCTGGCATACTAAGCTCCAAAGGCATTGGACCACACCAATCCCCATTCAAGAATCAGTAAATCCGACGGAATTGGAAAAGGTCCCCGAGTCCTAGATTTTTCTTTCCTCAAAGAGCTAAAAAAATGTTTAAAACAAAGAAAAACAACAACTGCTCATTTTTACACCTTTAAAATAACACTTGATCATATTCCAGAACAAAAGTTCGTTCCATTATATATGAACTCCCCCCGTAAGAAAATTGCGTCTGCCTTTTTCTGCATGCACTTTTCTTCGGACTTGACAAGAAGATCTCATTGTTGGTTCCAGGTCCTCCAGATCCTCCCAAGAACTGCACACTTACCAACCAGACCCAAGACAGTCTGCAAGTGGATTGTCGTGAAGGTTTCAGCTCAGGATTAAAGCAAGAATTCCATATGGAAGTTTTTACACTTCCCGAGCACCAATTGGTGGTGAATATCACGGCCAGAAGTCCGAAACTCTTAGCCAGAGGCTTGCCTCCCGATTCGACGTTATTCCTCCGCGTTTACGCATCCACCGCCAAAGGCCGAAGTCGAAGTGTCACTTTCGAAGGCTATACTTTGCATATGGCCGATAAACAAACAGGTAAGAAGGCAGGCACGACAACGGCCTTGTCAAGGTGGTCTTTCAGTGGTCAATGTCTGTTGGTGAAAAGTTCTAGGCCAAACCTCCAAATAACAGAGAGGCTATTTTCCTTTGGGATCTCTTTTTGGAGGACTGTCTTTTGCCAGATGTGTTTCTTTGGCGTCGATTTATGCATTAGAATGCTTGGTATTTAATATACTTATAGTACTATACGATATTATTGTTTGACAGAACGTTGCATATTGAATTTCTAAAAGGTCTTTAAGTGCTATTGGGTGAATACGGAGAGAAAGAATACACAAACGTTATTAAACTTACTAAGAAGAAATAGAAGGAAGAAGCCCAAAAGAAGCAATCAATAACGGAAAAGAAGTTCTTAAGAAATTTATTTGGCTTTAGAGCTCTTTTGGTAACTTAGACACCACAGACTGCATGTATAACTGATTTCTAAGAAAAGCAGATCAATATTATTGGAAGTTGTTTTGGTAACAAAAAAGAGCATCAATCTTGTCATTGAACTTTTGCAGAGCGTTGGAAACTCTAATTGACAAATCCAATCTATGATTGATACGAAGGATACTGATTTCATCGTACTTTTTACTCCTCAATAATATGTATTTAAGTTACAAATGTAATCACCGATTGGTGTAAAAGGCCTTCAAGTATGCAAAGCTTTTAAATACTTTTCATTATCACATGCTCAGTTTCACAAGGAACTCGGTTTTAGCGGGAGTTTTACCCCTCTTTTTTTGCTCTCGCTTTCCACTTTGGAACAATGTTTCTCTCATCTGCTTTGTTTTGTCTCTTCTTCTTCTTCATTTCGCCTAGCGGGACTGAATTAATGCGAGCGCATTTTTGCCGAAGGCTTTACAAAAATCCTCTCATTTATTTTTCAAACTGGCAAGGAAAAGAAAACTTTTGCTGGCAATCCGAGGAAATTAATTACCCCACTCACTCCAAGAGGAAGAAGAGGGGCCTTCTCTCCTTCAGTAGTTCCTCCAGTCTTGAATATTTTCCCTAGGCAATGTCCGTCATCAAAACTTGATAATGAACCTTTTTAGCACGGGATTTGAACATGAGACGAGATGAGATGATCTAAGAACATAAATTCCATCTCCCAACAAGCTCGACCAACCAAAGAGGCCTTTTCTTGTTCCATTTCAACCACCCCTCACACTTTGGCGAGGAACCCTTTTGGACCCTTGTGATGACAAATGATGACGCAAACAAGGCTTGAGCGAATGCTGAAAGTGTCAGTTATGCTAATTCCCTCTGTTGTCGTCCCAACCATTCTGACCAGCTACTATTCTCTTAACACTTTGTGCCGAGCTGTTTCCAAGAGCGATCTTCTCCGTTCCATAATTGACCCCATTTTCCAGATAAAACGCAAAGCGGGAACATAAATTTTCAACGAGCCTCACTTTGGTTCGCGTGGAGGTAGAAATTGTGCCTCCCACCTCCCTTCTATTTTGGGGTCCATTTGGATTTTCTCAAGCTTTCAATTCTCATAGATGGTCAAAGGTACCACAGCTCAAATCCACGGCCTTTGTTTGGAGGGTTGGGGATTGAAGCTATTGGTATACAAGGCTCCGTGGCTTTCAAGTATGTACAGCCAACTGTGGCATTGGCGGAGAACTGGCGTATCCGGGTACTTTAGTGGTTTATTTCCCTTGTGACATTGGATGAATAAGAGCCTTTATGAAGGCTTGATAAATGATGAGCTCGACGAGTAATATCTTATCTTGATGTTATGTCGAGAGGAAAGCAAGGGTGGATGGGCAGGGATCCCACGATCTGTTAGGTCGGCTCTCATGAAGGGAAAACGACTCTCGTCGGCCATTTACTGTGGAACTTCACCGGCGGGTCAGGTCCATTCATGGCAAACCAACTAAAACCGTGTAATTACGAACGGACCCCAAGTCCAAGTCAGTCCACTCATCTCATCTGGCCTCTAATTTGTAGTAAGGTGAGATCCATTCCCGTTCTCACGTTTCATCTCCGTTTTGGTGAACCTCGGAGTGTTGATGAGAAGTTGTCCGTTCTCATGGCTTGTCATGCCAAAAGCGGATTTTGAAAACCCCACGTGTTTTCAGACGAGAACGTTTTGATGAAACCCCCCACCCTCGTTTATGATTAGGTTCCAATCTTGTGTGCAAAACGAACGGCAATCGCTCACCAAGGTCAAACGAGTACCCGAGTTGAGCACTTTGAAGACCTTTTCTTTCGCCTGCTCGTGCTCCTTCAAGCCCATCATTGTCGTTATCATCATCTTCGTGATCATCATCATCATTCTCCGTTCGTTGGCGTTGGTTCTTATCCATGAGATCTGGTCACTCTGTCTGCTCCCATTCAATCAGTGGAGTTCCACCGGATTATCCATTGATGGATCACCAACATGGATGTGAAGAGCAAAGACCGACCAGATTGAAGCCAGCAAAGGCCATCCTCACCCGGATCCAAACTTCTCCCCAGGATGAAGGCTCTTTCATTTGCGATGAGTTCATGTTCCACTGACCTATCCACAGTAAGGTCCAAGTACTTGGCGTTAAAGTCCAAAGTCTGAGCAAACTTCGTCCAAACTTGGTCCCCTTTTGGAACCGAGATCGCTTGTTCCAATGGGAAAATTAAGTGATGATGGCAAACTCCAGCAAAACTCGATGGGGGCATCCAAGCGATGAAGCTAGTACGTTCCGTTGATTCCCGTGGAACAATGCATTGCCGTTCAGTTCAGGACGTCTTATAGACTCAATGATACGGCTAACTGATTCCAAAGAAGGGGTCATTGTTGTCTGTTTTCAAGTAAGGGTGGCCATTGATTTTACTTCTACGCACTCAGACAAAAGTGGTTAGTCTAGGCCGTCCATTTCATGAGATCTCATCGTCTTTCATCACACTTGAAGAGGACACTGGCTGGCTGTTTGTTCCATATCAAACCGAGGTTCCATGTGTTCAGTCTCTCTTCCTTCCAACTTTTTTCCTCTTCGTTTGAGAGTGGATGGATAAAGGAAACTTTTTCCTCTTTCTCTCTCTTCTTTTCGCCGTTTCCACTTCATTTCCTCGAGTTTGTGGTAATGGTACGAGTAATTTCCCGCTAAAGTAATCGACAGAAAACTAAAATTCCGGGCTGACCCTTTAGCACTTGATTGCAAAAGGGTCTTAGTTCTTGGTTTTGCTCTTTTGGGGCATTTCCTCTGGCGATAGACTTCCTTGAACAATGCTTTTGACCTTTCCGGGGTAGACCATCATTCCATCATGGTTTGTTGTTGACCTTTATTAAAAAATTTCAGGAAGAAAACCTAGAGTCTGCTGACTGAGTCCTTTTCTACCTGATGTGATGTGAATCGCTCTGGAATTCTCCCTCTCAGTCTCCTTTTAACCCGTTATCCTTTGGTCATTGGTCGAAGGCCAACACAGAATTGAAAAGAATTGATGAGGGTCATTCTGGGAATGCCCTCATTGCTTTAAATCGAAATGTTCCTGGATCACTCTTCAAATTTTCGCACCCACGGACGACATCAATACATTTTTGCGCTGTGAAGTGCACACTGCTTAGGGTAGCAACATAGTTTCATGAGTTTGAATTAAGATATGATCATCTAAAACCTTATAAGGCAAGATTGGATCATTTTAAACTTTGTTTCCCAATCAAACTTAAGTTCAAGGGCTGCCGTTGACAGACCAAATAGTACACACAGTTCAAGTCCCATATCGAATCAATAATCATTTGTGATATTTTACGTTTGTGATTAAATCATTCTAATCCCAATTGCAGAAAAAAAGTTTTCTTTCTACTCGGGCAAAGCATTTTTGAAATTGATTAACTCGTTATCAAACTACGATTTTGTTTTCTAGGATTTGTTTTTGTTCAGTGAATTACATAGAATTATATCAACATTTGAAAATGTGGAAATATGGGAAAAATTAGAGATAAACAGAAATTAAATAGTTTTGATTGCTTCTTTCTAGCAATGTATCACTTTGTATTTTTCATTTTCTACCAAATAAACTGAGCATATTATGAACCAGATATAAACAGAAGTAGTGTATGTAAATGTAAAATAGCGATCATTTCCAGGGACCTAGACTTACCGAAAACACGCAATAATTGAAGTGATTTGAATTTGCTAAAATGGGCCAAGCAACTCAGCACAGCCAATTGCCCTGTTTTACTGCTAGCGGTATGATTTAAAACGCTCACTTGAGCAACCTTTGTGCATATCCTATTAAGAATATCAACTTTTTCGAGGGTGATCGATCGTTTTAAGTTCTATGTTTCATTTTTATCAAAGTTTATCCTTATTTGACACAAAGCCACGATTTCTTGTCATCACGGTTGGTTTTACAAAAGAATACTATCTAAACTTCACTGATACGGGTTGTAAACTGGTAAGAAGCCCTTGTAAATTGGAACAGCAACGTGGTTTTTTTTTGCTGAAGTGACCCGTTTTTATGCTTATATCTTTTTCCAGTGGTCCATGGCTCCTCTCAAGCAGAGTTGGAAACCCGGCCAAAGGATGATCAATGGCCTTTGATGACTGTGGTGCTTCTGGGCGTGGCTCTGACGCTGCTTGTCATCATATTCGTGATCGGATTCATCGCTCGCATTGGGAAACGAATCCCACCCAGTTCCACCCATCATGGATCCCACCTTCAACATCATCCCCATCATCATAAAGGCGGACCTGCTGGATCCAATGACATGATGTTGAGGCATCGAGGCGACACACTCATCAATAAGGCCTTCCAGGACGTGGGTTCCGATCAGCAGAGCACTCACATGATGGAGATTGACAAAAGCCCAGACGTGATTCCACATTTTAACGGTAAGATTAAGAGAAATGGTAACGTGTTCCCAGTTCTCCGTTTAAGACCTTAAAAATGATGTCTGCTATGGACTTTTTTTCGTGTTTACTCCAATGACAACAAACTAAAGGTCGGATTTTCAGTGTACCATTCAAATGGCTAGAGAATACCAAACTAGAATATGAAAAGCCATGCTGAAGGATGGTCTTAGTACATGCTCATGTCGATCAATGTTTTCTAAAACGAGGAGAAAACTGATTTAAGGCATTGAATCGTCGGCTTTGGGCAGCCCCAAACATTTCCACTCATTTCCCGTCTTCTCTTTTTTAACTCGTCAAAGAGGGAAAAATTGGCAAATCACAGGATATACGAATATTTAGGTGAATCTTTAAGGAGCGACGATGTCTAATAAATATTTTTGTAAAATTGACAAAAAAATTGCATGATTTTCAATGGACTTTGCACCAGTTCATAAGAGACTAGAAAAATGTGCCTTGCTTGTATCGTTTGTTCACAGCCAAACGTGCCCATAACCCATGAAAGTAGGAACCCATGTGCCAACGTGGAAGCCGCTTCATTGATTAGGATATCACCTCGTTCTATGTGTAGAGTACGCTCATGCATCACTTACCTATCTTCTCCGACCACAATGTGCGCCTTCCATGGGCTTGCACATTTCGCAACCATTTAGATGCATGGCAAACACAACACCAAGTCCCTGGTGTGCCTTTCATTCATCCATTAGCTTCATCAGGTCATTTCCTTGGGACGAGAACTGTACTGTGTTCCACATTGAGAGCGGCTAATGTGTGCAAGATTGCTGGTAGACTCAGTGTCGTCGTCTAGTTTGGTTTGATGGTCTTGTGCGACAATGTCTGGCGGTATTGCTTTGGTTTGATCTGAGGTTATTCCTATCTATTCGGTGTCTGCGCTCGTTTGGTTACTTATCTATTGGATATACGAGATAGATAGATCGATGGTGAAGGCAGGAAAATGCTTTTACGAGCCAAGGAACGGATGGCGCAGTTGGAAGGTTTGGGAGGAGAAATGGCAATCCATGGCGAACGAGGCAAGTGAAGACACACGCACACATATCTTTTGAGAAAGAGGGAGGGGTCCAAATTTATGCGCACATGTTCCACACTTCAAACAAAGCCCAACGACTAGGATATATCACAGACACATTTTTACATTTCTGTAGATGTGCAATAACGTGTAGAAATGTAGAACCAACATCATCTTCCGATAAGATTTGGGAGACATCTTTTCGGCGTGGGAACATCGGCACAATTCTGGTCTTTAATTGGTTTCTATTAAAGGCTAAAAAGGAAACCCTCCTTCAATTAAGCATTATGTCATTGTCAGTCCAATTAAAATCCGATTTTGCTATTCATCTTGTTTTTTACTCGAAAGCTAATCAACTCGCGAGTTTTTTCGGAATTACTGAAAATTAACTGATCAGTTTATGAGAAAGTCATTTATCAACCACTGGAACACGTCGCGGGAATTCGGTTTTAAATGCCATGGATTTGCGTTTCTGGTTCCGAAAAGAAAGGAAATGGTACGAATTTCAATGGCTTAGTGCGATAAATAACACATGGATTTCAGTCTTTCCCTCTTTTTTATCTTGTGTGGGGACACACACCAAGAATAGGGGAACTGGGAACGTCTAAATGTTCAAGGACATTCTATCAATGTCCTCGATATAAAGTGGTTGGAAACCTTTTGAACTTCTTCCTGGGCTTACTTTCAGGCCTTTGAAGTTCATCAAGGCCTTTTGAGTCGGAGAATATTACATGGGGTTGAGGAAGAAAAAGAGGAGAAGGAAGATGTAGAAGAAGAATTATCTCTCATTTTTCCCGTAAGGCCCAAGCACAAGAACTTGATGTGGAGAAAAGTTTTTCTATCACAAGCCTTCTTCTCCTTTGAGACCAAAGCCTCTATGCAAAAATAGGGATGCCGTAACAGATTTCGTTGGTCTTTGTTGAGATCTGCTGCCATAAAACGGTCACCGTTCTCTTCGGTTCTTTTGTGTCGAAAACTAATCTTGTTTTGCAGGGTATTGAAATTTGAGTATTCGCTTTTATTTTGGCATTCCTCGTTCACAGGGTGCACGAGTGGAAAGAGAAAACTATATTTCCATCAAAAGTGGCTTAGTATCTTCTTCTGTTGAGTTTGAACGCGTACAATAGCTGAAAGGCGAAACTTTGTGCTCTCCCAATCTTATCCTCAAAATTTGCTGTCCTCTTTTTTTGCTGTCTCTCAGTCTTCTTGAAGTACCCAGAAGTCGTGTTCTGTCTCTACTCTGAGTGTTTTATTTCACAGAAAGATACCATATCCCGCGAAATGCACAACAGCCTGCTCTAATTCTAATCGAATAGCGCCTCATGGGACATTAAAAAGCCAAACTTATTTTCATGTGCTGCCGGATGGAGAGAAGGAATATGAGCATCAACTTCTTCAACAACTGCATTTGATGCGGAGGAATAACTTCCCTCGATGTCCTCTTGCTTTTCTCTGTCACAGTTCTCCCTCAGAAATGCATCTCTTTCTCCAAGTGTGATGCCATCTTTCCTCCCAAGAACATTGGGCAGTGTTGCCAAAATGCAATTCCCACGTGTTCGGCATGCACGAGTAAAGCCCATATGGACACGTCGGTGGTTTGGAATCTTTCATTCAAATTTGGCGACACTGAAGTTTTCGAAATTGAGGTGCAGGCTTTATATCCAAGTTGATGCTCTTGAGAACGAATGTTTCCGCACTTGAGTGCTCAGCATGTCAGGATCAAGAGGATGTGAAAATCATCACCACATCTCCAAAAGAAAAGAACAATCCCCTTTCTTTAAATTGGCACACGAAAACCCCGGGAGATTTGCATGGCCGGAAAGAGGCCTTTTTTGGAGAATTGACGAGTAATCCATGTGACGACATCACTATGCAAATGGAACGGTTGACTTTCCAAGACATTTTGAAGGCCATCGATTCTCTTTTTTCCTCGCCTTCTGCTCTTTTCTTTTCGATCTTGCTTTTCATGACCAGGCAAGAAGTGAAAAAGACGATTTCGTTTAATATTTTAGGGCCAGTGAGTCCTCCACCTTCCACTATCGACGGTCAAGGCAGCTTTCCGGATGAAACAGTGCTCAACAACAGACTGAACCCATATAACAGCAACCCTGATGCGTCCATAAAGCTGATGGGTGGAGATCCCATGACGAAACTTTACAATTACTCCAATGGCACGAAGAACGTCAATAGTTTTCAGAATCAGGTAAGTTTCCTTGAGCAAACTTGTTGCTGATGAATGGTTCTGTTTGGCTTGCCCAACACTGCGTGTTCCAAGCTCATTCTTGAACTCCATAAGTTCCCCCACATCTTGACAAGTTCTTCCATGAACAGCATTCCGTACTTGTAAGAGCTCTTGGGAGTCTCTCTGGAGTTCCATGTCTCATCTGGTCTTTTTGGGAATCAATGGAATTCACAGCCAAATTGTTATTTCTCCCATGATAATGGACCACTCCATCTCAGAGTTTCTTCCTTTTTTGTTCCACCCTTACTTAAAGTTTTTACAGAAAGAACAGACTCGGAACCATATTTGGTCACTTGAAAATGTTTAGAGTCCTTTCAAAGAAAAAAACTGCAAATTAAAAGATAGTGTCTTCTATCTGTTATCTCCAAAACATACGAATCTGCGAGAGATATCATAGTGCACTTTAAAAATAAGACCTTTTCTTGATTTGGATCACAGAACATCTTTGGCGTATGAAAGATGGAGCGATCTGTCTATCAAACTTCAACCAAGGGAACGTGTCACGGTATTGTATTAGTGAGACTCACATATCAGATCCATTTGGAGGACCCCATCTCGTGAATTAAGACGGCAAAGTGCTCCCCACATCACATCCTCCTCGTATAGCCTATCGTTTCAAGACCAAAAAGAAACTTCCCATCTTGGGGAAGCATTCCTCGCCTTTTGAGACTGCTCTAAATAACCTACACAAGATTGGGCTCTTCACTTTCTATTTTGGGAAGGTTGAGTGAGCGCCAAACTATTGAAATTGACGGCAACACGCATTTTTGACAAAATGAGAAATTGATGAACTAATTTCAGTTCCTTCTTCTCATTTCTAGAAGCAAGACAACCTTTTAAGGTCTTCCAACCTCTACAGTCCTGCAGGCACCTCCGATTCTTCAGGTTTCTCCGAACGAGATTCCTCAGGAGGCTTCGGTCCCAACGAGCGCAACATGTATACCCTTCCTGCCCATTCTGCCCTTCGCGTTCCCTTAAATAACGCCACTCAGGGTGGCCACAACTTTGCGCCCAGTCACTTGTCCAATGAACAAAGTGGCGTGCTTCATGGTGGGCGTGTGGGTTCACCTAGTTATTTTAGTTACCACAACCCCACCCTCATGGCCTCCCCTTATTCCACGCTTCCTCGTCGAATGCCAAATGGAGCCAACGAGTTCTCGACTGTCAATGCGATCAGTGGCAATCGTGGGCGGAACTCGCCCCTGTTGAACATTGTGGAACACTCCATGGATACCTTTCACACTGGAAGTCTTCAAAGGAACGTGTCATTGTTATCGCCATCGATAGTTGGCACGATGGGCTCAACGAAACCTAACAAACTCGCCACCAAAGCCGCCTTACTCAAACCTGATGACCGGGAAAGCTGCGTCTAAGGTCTCCAACACTGCATCTCTTTTTCCTACCATGTTTTCCATCTTGTCCCCTTTACAAAAAGCACTAAGAGTGTTTCCCCAAGATTACTCCATATATAGATGTTCATGGTAAGACCATAATTCAGCTCAACCCTTTATTGACACCTTTAATTTGATCGTTGTAAGAAGTCAACTTAAAAGGAACCCCCTGGAAGCCAAACCATTAATCCATATGGTTTTCCGAATACAAATAGCCTCATTGTTTCACCTGGCCTCTTCATTCTAGTTCCTGAACAATATCATACCAAGCAATGGAAAATTCATTCTGTTCTATGATTATATTACCATTCGAAATGTCTCTTTGTCACTTTATTATCATCATACCCTGTTGGTAATAAAACCGTAAACTTCAAGTGTCATCAGTTCTTTAAATAATGAAAACTTCACTAGGCCCAGACCAACTGAGCTCATACGCACAATGGGTTTAGGCTTAATTTAAAGAAAGTTGTCAATTTCCAAAATTCTTTGGAGATGCGTTTGGCTCAACATTGGCATATTTCCATGTCTAGAATTTGTTCTCAACTTAACATTTACGTCTTCATGATAATTAGACATATTACAGTTCAAACAAATCCTCTTCATTCTGGAAGTCCCTTTTAGACAAACAAAAAGTGAGCAAATAACACCTTAGCATCGACAAGCACCTTTTGCATACTACACACGTGAGCGTTTGTACATGTATTGTACATGGATTGCGGAGGTAGATTGAGGACTCCTGGAGCATCATGCGGATCTCTCAACCACTTTGACTACTTCTGGGCTTGATGATGATGATGCTACATCTTCCATCATAGGCTTGGCATGATAGTGAACAAACAATATCTCCAGCTTAGAGCTACTTTTCCTCCCCCTTCAGGAGTCCCCCTTAAGATCTGAATCGGACAAGCGCCCAAAAATAATGGTAGTAGATATGGGTGTCAATTCTCCTTTGGACCAAACAACTCCGCTAGTCCTTCTTCACTTACCCCCTCAGAGCACTTAGAGACAGTGTGGGTGAGATTCGAACCGTTGTTGCAGCTACCGTTGGTGCTATTCTGAGGAATCCCCTTCATCCTTTTTTAGATGGGTGTGCCCCCATTGTGCGCGAATGGTTATGGCACCTTTTGGCTCGCCTCGAAATGTATTGGAAATATATGACTGTCGAGGGCAGTCTTGGTCATTGACATTAGAAATGAAATGCCATGCTGGAAACGAGGATCGAGAGAGTTATGGGCTTTGGAGCTCGTTCATCATCCAGGAATTGGGGTTGGCCTAGAAAATCAATTCAAGGCATAGGTTAGAGTGGTTTCGAAAAGATCAGTATAAACCGTCTAATAATTTGGCCACTTTTCAGCATCTTTGATTGAAGTGTTGGTTCGAAAGCGAGAGTTTCTGTTGAAAAGGGTATGAAAGACATTGAAGAAAGACAAAATTAGAGGGCATTTTGGTATTGGACAGTGAAAGACTGAAAGGGCACCTTACTGAAACTAAAAGCTTCTTTTAACCGACACCGAAAACAGCTGACTACAAATGTAAATATATGCTAGTGTTTTTTGCCTACAATAAACTTAAGATAATCATTGGTGGCATCTAGTGTTTACCCGCCTTTGTTGGAATTACCGAAAAGTAAAAAAACAATAGTCTTCTTTGGAAATTTGCATGTTCCATGGTATTTCCTTTATCTCAGATGATTAATAGCATCCAAAATTGAAATAAACATTTCATTATCATTCAAGCAACTGCAAAAACATGAGTTGCCATGGAGCTCATAAGCTAATGTAATTTTTAGGTCAAATACTCCGGAACAGAAATACAATTTTAAAATAAAACAAATCAAAAATCAAACAGCTAGTCTAAAATAAATAAAAGATTCTTATGAGTAAGTTTTTACCGTCACCCTGGGCGTAACATGCAACTTTTATTATGCATAAGCATGAAATTAAAGCAATCCCGAGCTTTTTGCGTTTTGATGGAATCTGAACACTCCTAACAGAAGCGAAAATAAACCATGGACACGCACTGATTGGAATGATCGCATCACAGAAATCCGTGATCTCCAGTTTTGCCTGGACGACTTCTTCACCTGGTTGGTTTCAGAGTCCATTTAACTTTGTCGCAGTGAGCGCAAACCATTGAGTAAGTTGAGTGGCTAGAATTCTAGTAGGGGCCTATTATCATGTTCTCGTTGTATGTAGGTAAGTACGTGTGTACTTTGAATCGGAATGTGTGCAAAGAAGAGGACCTCCCCAATGTTTATGACTAAGGTGAATGATGGATGCTCTCTAGAAATGTTTTGAAAGCTCGTTTGAAATCTCAAGGCCACGAAAACCCTGAGTTTCGAACCCACAAGCACACCAATGATGGATTTATTGAGAAAAGACGCAGTTGGTTGGCAATTTTTTGAAAACAAACCTTGGTTTTACAACCTCAGCTTGTGCGTCTTGTAAAGTAGATTACGTATGTATGTCGGTTCGTTTAGATCGTGTGGGAGATGACGTTGGATAAGAATCTCGTTGGTTTTATAGGTGTCTTTGACTCTTTGTTAGTCAACACGTTCTCCTCGTAGCCTGTTTGATGGACAAATGTATTCTTGTTTGCGAAAGACAAAGATTTTTATAACCAGCTCTTTGTTCAAGGCACTTTTGTTAAATCATCCTCCTTTGAAAGCTAGCAAAATTTTACACTTGAACAAGATCAAGATTGTTCCACACTTAGATTCTGTCTATCAAGTTTAGTAAAAACTTGGCTTCGTTAACACCACCAGACATTCTAGGAATTCGACTTTGAAAACCAATCTTGTAACTCCTAAAATTACGGTTCCGTGCGCTTTTTCCTGGTTGAAACAAGTGATCATTCTTGGGGTTTCGCATGCGTTTGTTAAAACAGACAGGTATGGTTGGTGCCAATGGTTTTTAATCATTGAACGTGAATATTTATAGGATGTCAATCAAAGACGCTCTTTGAGACAGTCTTGGATTGATTGATTTTTTCTCTTTCGCTGAAATGGAAAAAAAAATGTCTTTCAAGTTTTCAAAATATAAGAAGGTTCAAGAGTGATTTTTGTATTACAAAATCTGATTTTGACTTATGAGTGAATTTTATCAGTTTTTATGATTCATGTGTGCCGAAACATAATTCAAATTTTCTGATCTTTTTGAAATCATTGGATGGAATGAATCAAATTAGACAATTAAAGCTAACCAGAAAAATGGCAAAAGGAGGTTTGCTCGTATTTTCTTTTTACTTACCTCTTAACTTATCAAAAAGATCTGAACAAGTTGATAATGAATAAGAATAAACTTTAAAGATGAATTATGACGAAATATGATTTTACACGTTCTGGTGAAGCCCCAGCCTTATTATCGATGCCTAAAGAATTCCACCAATGCAATGTTGGCCTTTATTAAAGATGTTTAAAGTAAGGTTGAATTTTAGGTTTCTCGGATGAGGCCTCATTTTTGGATGAAAATCAGAGATTTGCGAGTCATAAATATAATTACTCACCTAAATTACTCAGAACCAAAAATCTGAGCGTATGATTCTAAAATCCCTTGGAACCTCATCAGTTCTCAATAGTCACACACGGACAGCCTTCGGAACCCGTCTCTTTCTTTGTATAGTATTTCTATTGCGCATGTATGACACACGAGACATACCGTAGTAGTAGTAGTACATTCTTAAGCAAGGGTCAGCAACCGGTGGGCCCAGGAGCCATGGGAAAAGTCCTAAATAGTGGGCCCCGAGAGCACCCGTAGTACTGCTCTTTGACACTTGATATAAGGGCCCAGGATCTGTTTGGAAGGCCCCTGAACTGCACAAAGTCAAATTTGGTGGGCCCTAGCTCAAAAGCTGTTGCCGACCTCTGTTCTAAAGCATCAATGTTGTGGGCTCGGATCCAAAAGTCTGGTTTTTCCTCCCCGATGAACGAAATGAGTGCAGTTGTCGAAGTTGAAGGCGAGGATGTTCTTCGTCCGGGCTTTGACAGTCGAATTCTTGCTTGAATGGATGGATGGAAAGATGGATAGATAGAGTGAGAGATAGCCGAGTCAGTGGTGGTAGAAGTGGCAGATACGTAGCACACGTTCAATGTGACGGTGAGGTCTCCGCAAGCCCACTTCAGTTCATTGTTCTGGTCATGACTTTAAGATATTGACGCATGATGATTCCATCCTGCAGGCATATTTTAAAAACGAAGACGCAAACAACCCTTGGCCAGTTTAGTCTTGACGCACCCACTGTGTAGACGACATCTCAAAGCGAAGAAAAGCTCCCACAAAGTGCTTTTGCATTTACGCCAACCACTCCATAACGAACCAACTAACTCACTCAAAAGGCTCTCTTTTCAAGAACAATCATGGAGAGAACCGGAACATTCGTCAGTCAAATCCCAGCCGAAGTCACGAGCTTTCTCGGAAATGGGGACATCACCTACGAGGACGAATTCAGATTGACTTATTAAACCATCATCAATAGATTGACCCGCTTCAACCCCCCATAATCTGACCCCCCAAGCTCGATGAAATAATCTTACGTTAACCAAGGCTGATTGAGTAGCTCATGGAGAGTCCAATGAAGAAGAGGTGACTAAAGGCTTCAAATTTCGTGGATTTGATTGTTCTTGAGCGCCGGAAAGATTCAGAATCCATCACTGCCGAGAAAGTTACAATAAAAGAAACTCCAGAGAGGACTTTGATCAGCCATATCAATTCGTGCATGTGATAAGTGCAAATATCCTTTGTGATACCAATGTTGGCGCTAAATTATTCGTTAATATATTACCTCAATATACACTCTCTCTTTTACACCATCGTATCATTTCCTGGCTTTTTTTGCGTTAGTGCCTCTTGGTAACACGTTCTTTTCTGGTCATGAATTTGACAGAAACGGATATTCCTGTTATCTTTTGGTCTGCACACACACACACACACACACTCACACACCCTGCATAAAAGACACTTCAGAGGCCATTTAAGTTCCCCATCTTTTTGACTTGAACACAGAAACGGAATGGCCCTTGACCTGAGCTGGAAAACAAGTTTTTACTTGGAAATATCAGTGTTGTGCACACTGGACACGCTGAACTATTATGTCTAGTGGTCACTTTTGTCGTCACAAGTGTTTTCATAGGATCCAAGTTTGCGGTAAATCATAAAACCCTCTAAACTAGCATCCCTCTTATGGACACCCCTGACATTAAAAAAGGGGCTAAAGTTTGATTTAGGGGGGTAGGAACGCGTACCTATTAGTGAGGTTGATCGAGCGAAAACGGTTCCGCTTGATGGCCATGTGGGGGTAAACTATAAATCTTTTTGCCTCTTTAAGTACTAATTTTGCCATGGTCAAAAAGTGCGGTAGGCCATTTGGTCATCTTTTATCACGCCAAAATGTCAAAATTGTCCAGATTTGGGTACCGTTTGAAGATTTTTTACCATGCAATTTCATCTGACAATTTCTTTTTTTTTAGTTTACATTTACTTACAATTGAAAATCATATGGGTTGAAAAGGTAGGTTTTATCGTGTATGTGAAACATGTTCAAGGCAAAGATTTGCTAGTGTGCCATGGAAATGCCTCAAATTGAATACAGTTGTTAGTGAGAACCCTGATAGTCTATTTAAATCGCAAAATTAGTTTTGCACATCCGGTAAACTACACTGGAATTTGGCTGACTGCGAAATGTGAGGCTTTGTGGTGACATGAAATGTTGAAAAACACGTTTTCGACAAGAAACAGGCAATATACAACTGATGTGCAAGAACTGATCTTTTAATGAAAATAATAATGTTTGTTGCGACAGTTGATATCATTGGACAATGTGCAAATGTAATTCAAAGTGGAAATGTCTTGATGCTTTAGTTGGCTTGATTTGAAACTAAAAATCAGCCACCAAACTGAAGTGGAAAATCAGTTTTAAACCAAAAGTGATTTTAGAATTTGTGAGATAAATCACAATTCTTAATTTGTCCAAAGCCTTCCTAGGCAAAACTATTTTCGAATTTAGAAAAAAATGATTTGCTTCTTTTGCCCCAGGAGACAATTTATTCGTCAAGGTGAGTTAAAAATGCATATAGTTTTGTAATCAGCTGCTTTTTGATTTGGTTTCATTTTCGGTAGCGATGGACTGAAAGCGCTTTCGGCCAAAAATTCGGTTTCGGTCTCGGTTATGCCTACCGAAACCGAAAGCAGACAAGCACTATATAAAATGGAGTTTGACAACAAAATCGAAAAAATTTTGGTCCAAAAACCTCTGAAATTTAAGTTTTCCGATTTTTCAAAATTTTCGACTACCCAACATCGAACACATAAGCATTCTAATTTTTAAGACGGATTTTGCATTTATGCAAATTTGTATTCAGCTGCTTTCGTTTTCGGTTTCGGTTAAGCCCTTTCGGTCCATCACTAATTTTCGGTTAAGTCGCCTGAAACTTTTTGTTTCATTTGAGAGGCCTGTCGGTACATTCCTTCAGAAAAGTGGCAACCATTTATGTACTTTAAAGTGTTAACATCCCTGACATTAGCGATAAAAAATTCCTCCTCACTTTGTCGATTTTTAATGTTACACAGAGTTAAGTTCAGGATGGCAAAATGGCAACAATTTTTTGTCAGAGGTTTTTGTTTGAGGTTTTTTTTTTTTGGGGGGGGGGGGCGGATTTTTCAATACCGCTACAAGGAATGGGATTCCCTGTAAAGAGAGTTAATCATTATTATATTTTCAATAATTAATGTTTATATGAAATTTGATCTACCAATGAGTTACTGTTGGCAGATCTATACAACCCTTGTATAGTGGGTTGGTCAGGAATAGTATTTAAGAATTTGTCCAATCCTGCCTTAAATGCTGTTAGAGGATCAGCTCCAACATATTCCCTACGAAGACTAATGGGTAACAAATTGAACAATGAAGGAGCCCGATAAAGAAGAGAGGAGGACTTCATTGTTCGAATTAGCCTTGATTCCTTAGGATTTGGAGGTGCTCTCAGAGCGCACGTAAAACCTCTACGATCGCTACAACTGATCTCAAATCCTGGGTTAGGACAGAGCCCATGAATGCTCTTAAAAACATACAGTATCAGATACCTTTCGTACCTTCTCTGAGTACTGTACAACCCTAACTTCTGGAGCCTCTCCCAATATGAGAGCTCTCTCATTCCTGTGATGTTCCTAGTAAAACATCTTTGGACCTGCTCGACCTTTTGCAAAACCTTTATATGATTTTAATTTTCCACTCCATACAAAGCTTAGTTGTAAATCAAGCAATTTGGCGAAATTTTGAGTCTTGTGAGACTAAACCTCCATTACTTTTGCTCTTTGGCACAATTAGAATCTTAAAATTAAAAAGAATTATATTTTCTGCAACTATATAAAGGCTTGGCTCGGGTAGGATGAAATAGGTAAACAATATTTAAATTTAAAGCTACACTCTTCAATTTTGACCGTTTTCTACCCTTCTTTTAGGTTTTTCAGCTGTTTTTTGCATCAGTTTTGGTAACTTAAAGCCTTTGATTGTTAGTAATTTTACTCGTCCCCAGTTACAACAATATTATTGCCCGACTTTCGATCCGCAGTCAAGTACGATAGTACGTGTGAAGAAATATGAATGATGATCACAACAACAGGGTGTACTCGGGTTGACATAAATCTCAACCTTTTTGCAACAAGACAGAAAAGCGCTGACAACAGACAAACACATACACTCATCTACTAGGAATTCAAATAATACCCCAGAGGCCCAACCTCATGTCATCTTTCTTGGTAGAATCTTGACGATTCATTTCGCACTGTCATGATTTTTTCGTCATTCCCTCTCAAGTACCACTGACAGAAAAAAAAGAGTCCTAATATATTTGAACTAAGTATTGAACTCAAGAACAGGATTCTTGGTTCGAACACAAGCCGGTTCTTTCTCTTTGTGTTCTGTATTGGGCCTTGAAAGAGAATGACGATGATGAGCTAACCAAGTTGTATTCAATGGTTGTTGACTCTTTCTAGAAAAGGAGACAGACAAACGGACGGACGGAGGTTCACCAAGCTGTGAATGGTTGTAACAGCACTACCAACAACCGACAGCATCCATCCATCCACTCTTTGGAAGACCTCTCTCACACTGATGACGGTGTGGTGGCTCATGAATAACAGCTCGGACTTCCATTGGCTTGAATAGAACTTGTTGTGCATTGAGGAGTTTCGGGAGCTTTGGGAATTTCCAGAATTGCCCGAACTCTGGCCATTCAAAAAGATCTTTAAACACATCACCACCATCAAGCTCAACAGTGACACAAAGAGAACCGTGATGTTCGTGTTTCGTCTCATATTCTCCCTCGGGCTAAGCCTCTCAATGGCCCATGGATTCACCCTTCCGCAAGATGACACGCCAAGATCGTGTAATTTGCCCAAAGGAACCCCTGGATTCTGTGTCCCTTTGAACCGATGCACCGCTATCAATGAGTTGGTTGAAAATCTTGAAACAGTTACCAACGATGTTCGTTTGTACATGCAAGACTCTTTCCAATGTCCACCCAATCCTGCAAAGGCGGGGTTTGAAGTGTGTTGTGCTCCAGAATTGGTGGTTCCACCTCTCACGATCGAGCCCGAAACAGCCGCACGAAGTAAGGGTGTTGTTTTATGAAGGGGTGAAGATTTCAGCCAAATGAGGTTTAAGGACTAAAAATAGGACTATTTGCTTTTTGCTAATTTAATCCATTTTTTGCCATTTTCTCGCTTCTGTTGCTTCTTGTGATAAAATGAACTTTCCAGATCTAATTTCAATCGAAGTGAAACGAAAATTGGACCTAAAAAAAGTAGAGCCCCAAAATTTTCAGTATGATAACCCGTGGCCAATTTACTTAAACTAAGAAAATAAGTCAGAACCTTTTCGATCTAGAACCCCGCCAATTTTACGTTGTTTGGCATTTCAATATCCATTTCGATGGTTCTTATTGCCATCCTTTAGGGTTTGAAAGGCTTGATTTAATTTGCCAGAATGTCGCACACGAAGACATGATGATTGTTTAGATTTTTTTTCAGGATGATGATTGTTGAAGTTTTTTTCAGATTCTTGTGCTTTTCAATTTGATATTCCTGTTACTTGTGCACCATTTGGGGAGTGCACGCCCATCCTTCAACTGATTCAGAACATTCGCAGACCGATTCCACAGGCCATTCCCATTTTACTTCAAAACAGTTGGCTATGTGGATTTGAAACGGTTGGAGGCGTGTCTCAACCGCAAGTGTGTTGTCCCAATGCAGTTTTGAAACCAAAGTAAGCCTTGAACAAATTATCAATTTTTTATTTCTTTTAACAAATCTCATTGAATTGCATAGTACCATAACTCACTATCGGGAATTAACTGCATGATGTGGCTTTGCCGTGCCATATTTGTTAACCGGCAAATCCGGATTCATCCACATTAGAGATGAATGGTTGGTTTGTAGTTTCAAATTCAGTTTAAATAAGTTCAAGTGTGTTGAAACCTCTTTCTAGGGATTTTCAAAATGCTCTTTGTCCAACTCGTGAATATAAAAGTCACTTTTTCAAAAGTCATTCTATTTTCAGATCGGTATAATTGCATTGAATTTTATGATCTAAAACCATAGAAATAGTGAAATTTCCCTATGGATAAACTAGATTTAGAATTTTCAAAAAGTGTACGTATGATTAAGTTATTGAAAATTAATTTGGCAATCCATACAATCAAAATTCATGTAAAGAAAAACCAAATCCATATTTCTAGGTTGTCTGTGAAGAAAGCATTATCTAAAATAGGGACTTGTTTCTTTTCCAATTCGGGTCCACTCATTGACTGTTCAAGGTGCCACGCGTCTCCAACCCAATCAAAAGACAAAATAAGAAATGCGTTTAACTGTTTGAACCTCAGATTTTAAGCAAGCATTTTTGCCAATGTTGTTTCCACTATTCTTTGATTTTCTTTCTCATGGTTCAAACCCCAGCTCTAAAATAACTGCATCCACTCTATAATGGGAATTACTTAAAGTGTAGCTTGAAAATCGAATTTTATCTTAGTTTTTACCCTACCCTGCTTTTTAATGTCTTTCAGGAAAAAGATACCCTCTGATCACCCTAATCGGCGTCTTCTTCCATTGGATACCGAATGTGGAATGAATGATCCCGTCTCAGGACGAATCGTCGGTGGTCAAGATACTACACTTGGGGAATATCCTTGGTTGGTTAACCTTGGATTTAAAAGTTCTGGAAGCACTTCCGACGAAGTTCTCTTTAAGTGCGGCGGTTCCTTGATATCAGATCAGTACATTCTCACTGCCGCACATTGCGTCACAAAGTTGCCCGATTCAATAACTCTGTAAGTTCACTTTTGCCTTCTTCTACTAATGAGGCTCTGAGTAACTATTAACAGCTTCCTATTCAATAATTGCTTGAAAATAGAGCTCGCATTCGAGTGGGTGAGCACGACCTCGGAAAAGATGAGGATTGTGATCCCAATTCTCGTCCCTTAGTGTGTGCGGACCCTGTACAGGAATTCAATATTGCCAAGATTATACCCCACGAAAATTACAACACACCCAACCCATTCCAAAACGATATTGCCCTGATCAGATTGGACGGGAAGGTTCAATTTAACAGTGAGTGTCAAATAATTATAGATTTTTCGCTCAAATTGAACGTTTCACCTGGTTTCCGTACTCTTTTTTTGTAGGATTTGCTCGTCCAATTTGCCTACCCTTTAAGGACGACGAAGAAGAGTCTTATGAACAAGTAGAGGCTCAAGATACGGTCACAGATGTGGCAGGTTGGGGAGCCACCACAAGTACCGGTCGCAAACCCGCATTATTGCTTCAGAAACTAAAAGTCGATGTATTTGAGGCCGCCAAATGTCGGGAGGTTTACTCGACGCGCGGCGGCAAACTGACTCCTCTGCAACAAATGTGCGCAGGAGGAGAACCTGGAAAAGATTCTTGCGTAGGAGATTCTGGATCTGCTCTTATGAGAGATGTCAAACCAGTTCCAACTATCTTTAAAATTATTGGAGTGGTTAGCTTTGGACCAAGGAGGTGCGGCACAGAAGGCGTTCCCGGAGTTTACACAAGGGTGAGTAACAAACGGAGGAAATTTGCTTCACGGAAGAATACGTTATGAAACTCACTAAACCATGCTTGAAATGTTTCAGGTGAGATATTATTTGGATTGGATATTAGACAATATCGAGGAGTAATGAGTGATGTTCTAACTTGTTTGGAACAAGTTGCCTTTTCTACTATGTCATGGACGTCAAAATCACATGAATAAAATAATTTAAATTTTATTTAGAAAGTAAGGTATTCATCATCGCAAGAACAATGTGTTCAGAAATCTGCCTGCGTGGATTTTCTTATATACCCCCATCAACCTTCAAGGTTACCGAGCTTCATGGTGAAACAACTGTAACAAGCAGTATATGTAAA